>NW_020871308.1:112344-117368 GCF_003789085.1 Penaeus vannamei | reverse complement strand
GCGTGTATGTGTGTATTATATTATATATATATATAATATATATATATATATATATATATATATATATATATATATATATTATATACATATGTATGTATGTAATATATATGTTTGTGGGTGTGCGTGTATGTGTGTATATATATATATAATATATATATATATATATATATATATATATATATATATATATATATATAATATATATATTATATATATGTATGTATATATATATATATATATATATATATATATATATATATATATATATATATATATATATATTATATATATATATAATATATATATATATGTGTGTGTTGTGTGTGTGTGTGTGTGTGTGTGTGTGTGTGTGTGTGTGTGTGTGTGTGTGTGTGTGTGTGTGTGTGTGTGTGGTGTGTGTGTGTGTGTGTGTGTGTGTGTGTGTGTGTGTGTGTGTGTGTGTGTGTGTGTGTGTGTGTGTGTGTGTGTGTGTGTGTGTGTGTGGTGTGTGTGTATGTATGTATGTATGTATTTATGTATGCATGCATGTATGTATTTTAGGTAGGTATGTGGTAAGACTGTATGTATATATATATAATATATATATATATATATATATATATATATAATATATATATATATTATATATATATATACATATGTATACATACATATATATATATATATATATATATATATATATATATATATATATATATATATTATGCATAAACATTTGTTTGAATGTGGTGTGTATGTGTGTTGTGTGTGTGTGTGTGTGTGTGTGTGTGTGTGTGTGTGTGTGGTGTGTGTGTGTGTGTGTGTGTGTGTGTGTGTGTGTGTGGTGTGTGTGTGTGTTGTGTGTGTGTGTGTGTGTGTGTGTGTGTGTGTTGTGTGTGTGTGTGTGTTGTATGTATGTATGTATGCATGTATGTATTTTAGGTAGGTATGTAGGTAAGACTGTATGTCCGTGTGTACATAAGCCTCATTATGGCTGCAAACATGAACCAGACAATAATGATAATTTTACTTATTAATTGCAAAGCCGATACTAATAATGATTACAGATGCCGTTGATAATGACAGAGCAGTGAAGACAAACATATTGATGTCCAAATTAACTCAATTAAGTACACTTAAGCGCAATTAGAACACCATAAAGATAATTAAACTTCAGTAAACATACAGGAACGTGGCTTTCAACACTTACAAAATACCCTTTGCATGTCTGTCAACAAAGCATGACACTTATTAAACGACTATTTTCACAATCATCACGCTATCCTTAGGGTAATTATGATCATTAATGAACAGTCGGCAACCCCGTCTTAATGAGTGTCTATCTCATGTCTTTGATAGATTGAAATGATTGCTTATTAGTAAAGTATCCAGTAAAAAAAAAATAGAAATATAAGTGGGGGTATTTTTAACCAGCATGGGGAGTGAGATAAAAATTATTGCCATATTGCAAGACCAAGAATTTGCAATATTATGAACCAACACGAACAAAAATTATATCAGTTTGAACATCACTATCTTGCAATAAAAAAATATCACCACCACCAGCACTCTTCATCACCACAGTCACCACCAACGCAAGATGAATAATACCTTTTTGGGTATTGCAATCATCACCAGCTTCACCACCTTTTTGTTACAACACATCTCCAGCATCCATCACCGCCCTCTCCTAGAACACAGCCATCACCAACATCACCCCCCTGGTTCTCCAACATCATCACCGACCCTCTCCTACAACACAGCCATCACCACCACCACTTCCCTTCAACCCACTCATCACCAACATCACCCTCCCCCCCCCGGTTCTCCAACATCACCACCACCCTTCTTCTACAACACAGCCATCACCACCACCACCCCCTTTTTCTCCACACACTCATCACCAACATCACCCCCCTGGTTCTCCAACATCACCACCCGCCCCTCTCCTACAACGCAGCCATCACCACCACCACCACCCCTCCTCTCAACACACTCATCCCCAACACCACCCCCCTGGTTCTCCCAACATCATCACCACCAACACCACCCCCTGGTTCTCTAACATCATCACCACCAACAACCCCTTCCATTCAACACACTCATCACCAACACCCCCCCCCCCTGGTTCTCCAACATCATCACCACCAACACCAACCCTTCCCTTCAACACACTCATCACCAACACCACCACCCCCCCCTGATTCTCCAACATCACCCCCCGGTTCTCCAACATCACCAAACCGCCCTCTCCTACAACGCAGCCATCACCACCACCACCACCCCTCTTTCTTCTTTCAACACACTCATCACCAACATCACCACCCCCCTGGTTCTCCAACATCATCACCGCCTTCTTCTACAATACAGCCATCACACCAACCCTTCCTTCAACACACTCATCACCAACATCACCCCCCCCCCTGGTTCTCCAACATCATCACCGCCCCTCACCTACAACACAGCCATCCCACCACCACCACCCTCTTTCTTCAACCACTCATCACCAACATCACCCCCACTGGTTCTCCAACATCACCACCGCCCCTCTCCTACAACGCAGCCATCACCACCACCACGCCCCTCCCTTCAACACACTCATCACCAACATCACCCCCCCCCCCCCCTGATTCTCCATTATCACCACCACCCTTCTCCTACAACGCAGCCATCACCACCAACACCACCCCTTCCCTTCAACACACTCATCCCCAAACCACCCCCCTGGTTCTCCAACATCATCACCACCACCACCAACACCACCAGAAAAAATAGAGGTTGTTTGCCTATCCCACGAGCCTTTAAACAATAAATATTTCTCGTCTCTCGAGTGTTGTATGCTTGGGATAGATTAAGAAGAATGACGTTTGTCTTGGAGTGGATGTGGGGGTGGAGGGAGGGAGAGGGGATGTGGGGTGGAGGTGGAGATGGGGGGGTGGTAGGGGAGGAGGGCTGGAAGGTGGGGAGGGGAGGTGGGGAGGGGATGGGGGGAGGTGGGGGGAGGATGGGGTGGGGGTGGGGAGGTGGTGAGGGGATGGGGAGAGGTGGGGGGTAGGGGTGGAGAAGGTGGGGAGGAGAGGGAAGGGGAGAGGAGGGGAGAGGAGGGAGAGGAGAAGAGAGATGGGAGGGAAGGAAGGGAGGGAAGGGATGGAAGGAGGGGAGGGGAGGGAGGGAGGGAGATGAGGGATGGGGAGGGAAGAGGAGGGGGATAGATGGGGAAGGGAGGGAAAGGAGGGGGAGAGGAGGGGAGATGGGGAGGGGAAGGGAAGGGGAAAGGAGGGAAGAGATGGGGGTAGGGAGGGGAGAGGAGGGGGAGAGCAGTGACTGGAAGAGGTGAGGTAGGGGAAAGGAGAGGAAGAAGAGGGGGGGAGAGAAGAAGGGAAGAGAAGGGAAGGAAAGAGGAGGCGACAGGAGAGTAAGGGAGAGGAGAAGAGAGGAAGGGGAAAAAAAGAAGAGAAAGATGGAGAGGAGAGAGGAGGAGGAAATATAAGAAGAAAAAGAAAGGTAGAAAACAAAAGAAGAGATAAAGGAGAAAGAGAAGAAGAAAGACGGGAGAGAGAGAAGGTAGGCGGGGTGGAGGGGGGAGGGGGGGAGGAGGGAAGAGGGAGATTATCCGAAAGTCAACAAATTAGATTAATTCAACTAAATTAAAGAAATATCCCGCTATTTAAAACTGCTCAAGTACACAGTGTTTATTAGTGTGGAGATTCGAGTCAACGAATATCAATGGGATATATTTTTTTTTCTTTTTCGTTTTTTCTTCTTTTTTTTAATCATTAATTACTAGAAAAGCCTTAGGGACATAGGAAGGCAAACGCGTGAGTCCGTTTTTCTAACCTAGAAGCTATATCAATCAAGAGAAATATTTAAGTATCTTATTTTTTCCACCTTTTTTCGTGTCTTTCTGTATTTTTTCCTTCCTTTTCCGTCTCTCTTTTTCTTGTAAGGAATCGTTTAAGGCAATTAGGATCGATTCTCCTCCAAGCAAATCATTTAAATATATGTAAACCGACTTTTATCTATTTTTTTGAGAGAGAAAGAAAATATCGAGGTATTTTTCATGAAAATTTTCTTTCATTTTATCCGATACCAAACGCCTTCTTAAAAGAATAAAACGTCATTTGTATTCCCTTTGACTTCTCAAAGACTAATTAATAACCAGCATCCTCCGTTATATAACAGGGCATCAGATTAAACCCACAATCATAAATTCAACGAAGAAATAAAAGCCTTATCTGGTAAATAATCCCCCCGTTTTCTGTTCCTCTCAGCGACGGAGGCATCGGAGGGTAAACTCACCTATTATTACGCTATATTGTATTGACATGTTTATCTTCGGCATTACCTTTGTTTTTTCCCTGGCACACGCACCTCCGCCCACGGTGCATTCACACGCCCACACGCATACCCGCTGTGGCCAAGGGGGGGCGCCCAGGACAAACATCTTGGCGGTGGGTTTGCGTCCCTGGGAGGGTTCTTGGGGGGGGGGGATAGGCTGGGGGGGAGGGGAGGGGGTTGGAGGTAAGGGGTTATTGCTTTTGTGATTTAGGTCATTGGTTTGTGTGTGTTGTGGTTTAGGTATGAGAGAGAGAGAGGAGAGGGAGGGAGAGGGGAGAGAGAGAGAGAGAGAGAGAGAGAGAGAGAGAGAGAGAGAGAGAGAGAGTGAGAGAGAGAGAGAGAGAGAGAGAGAAGATAGATATAGATAGATAGATAGATGATAGATAGAGAGAGATAGAGGAGATAGAGTAGATAGATAGATAGATAGACAGATAGATAGATAGATAGATGGAGAGAGAGAGAGAGAAGAGAAGAGAGAGAGGAGAGAGAGAAGAGAGAGAGAGAGAGAGAGAGAGAGACAGTCAGAGACAGAGAGAGAGAGAGAGAGAGAGAGAGAAGAGAGAGAGAGAGAGAGAGAGACGAGAGGAGAGAGGAGAGAGAGAGAGAGGGAGAGAGAGAGAGAGATGGAGAGAGAGAGAGAGAGAGAGACAGAGAGAGAGAGAAGAGCAGAAGCCAGAGAGAGAGAGGAGAGAGACAGAGACAGAGAC
>NW_020871308.1:94844-104844 GCF_003789085.1 Penaeus vannamei | reverse complement strand
AAAAGAAAGTTGAGATTCCTAAACACAACTCATAGAACAGAAATAAAAAACTACGAATAAAGTCATCATTCAAATAATTTAGATTACAACTTCAAAGAAGCCCTCTTAAGTTTTAGGAATAACAAAAAAACAAATAAATAAATGATTAAATAACTGTAAAAACACAACAATACTGTATATAGTAAATAAATGCAAAGTAACACACAATACAACTGGGGAAAAAAAAAAAAAAAATAATAATAATCTAGAGCTGGCCCCTATTCCTCACCCTAGTTTTAGGAACAACATTCAGCTGCAGCTTCTGGTCAACAAGGGATGCGCCCGCCTCTGATAAGTAGCCCTGGTTGGGCACAAGGCATGACCGTCCAAAACAACATGGGCAGCACACCTTATGCAACCACTTGGTCCACTTGGGGTTGAGGCGGCCATAAGGCTCCTCATCCTTTGGCTTGTACACAGCAATGACTTTCTGTTGGGATAGAGAGAGATGAATGGTTGGAGAAACTGGTTTAAAAGTTGAGGATGATTGTTCAACTTGTGTTTGTACAGGTGGTATACAAGTGTATAGCTACGGGTGTTTATGTGTATGATATATGTGTGTGAGAGATATATGTCCATTTACCTGGTAAAAATGTGTACAATAATAATAATAATAATAATAATAATAATAATAATAATAATATTATTATTATTATTACTATAATAACAATGATAATAATAACAATAATCATTAATATAATTATTCAGGGTAAGGGGACAAGCTTTGGTGACTTCAAACTGTTGTTATCTGTTGACTGTGTTTCTAAACCATGTGCAAGGAATGGCTTGAGGACTTGAATACCAGTCAGCAAGATTGCCAGCTAAGAATACTAGCACTGTAAAGCACAGTGAGTGAGAGAGTGAGGGAAAGAGTGAGTGTATGTCTGTGGTATGCGTCTACAAATTTACAAAATGAGGTTAAGCTAGGATTTTCATGCTGCCAGGACTAATCTCCAGTATCTTTAATAACATTATCTTGCAAAATAAGACAATGACACGGTACTATACATGATGCACTTCAAGCTCCAGGGATGTTAGAGAAATCTAGCAACCTCCTCCCCAATGTCTGAAGGTTTCAGCTACAACTCCATATTTGCAGAAAATTCTGGAGAGCAAATGGTGATCGAAATCTTTCCCTAAGTGTGCTACACAATAACTAAGAACTGCAAGTAGTCTACATAAAATATCTGAATATCTTTTCACACCTACAGTAAACAAATAGGACATAAAAAATCAACAGTATATTCTCTGCTTCTTCCTTCTCTCTCTCACAGAGGTATTTCTTGGGTTGACCAAGATTAGAGACAATTTATATATATATATATAATATATATATATATATATATAATATATATATATACATAAATATATAATTTTGGTAAAAAGTAAATGATTAAACTACAACAAAAGTACTAAACACAAAATACAGGCAACAATAAAAAATCATAATAATAATGATAATAAACAAATAAAAGAATAATATTCAATAAATAAACAAATAAGTAAAACAGTTTATGCCCAAGAATTCTTTCATGGGTAGATATGATATGAAAATTCAGCAATCAAAGGAAAGACTATCTCTGCTTTGTGTATCTGATAATACCAAATAATACACTCATAATGTACATACACATGTATAGCAAAAAAATCTCACAACTATCCATGGTCTCCACAACTTGCTTTAAAATGTGTGCGCAGAGTAAAAGGAAGAATGGACTTACCCCATTGCTGTTTTTGACGAAGTAGCTCCCACTCGAGCCCTGGTATATCCTCTCTGGATAAATCCCACTTTCAATGGCTGTTTCTGCTTGTCTTACTAAGTCTGTGAAGTGTGGGTCATCTGCAAAGAGAGAAACATCACATTAGGATTAACAATTCTGGGAAGATGGAAAAAAAAGGAGAAAGAGTGCAGTCCCAGAAAAAAAAGACTTGAGAACTCACACAGTTTCAAAATAATTAAATCCTGGTCCCCATCCTTCATTATCAAAACAATGCAGATCAATTTGATTTTTTATCATAGGTCAAAATCAGCAGCAACAATCTTCCTCAGTTTTACCAACACCAACAATCATGGTCGATTCTCCCATACGAAGGAGGGGGGGAAGGGGAGGTGGGGGAGAGAAGGAGCTAAAGGGAAGGGGAAGAGAGAGAGAAAAGGGAAAGGGAAGGGAAAGAGAGAGAGGGGGAAGGGAAGGGGAAGAGAGAGAGGAGGAAGGGAAGGGGAAGAGAGAGAGGAGGAAGGGAAGGGGAAAGAGAGAGAAGGGAAAGGGAAGGGAAAGAGAGAGAGAAAAAGGGAAAGGGAAGGGAAAGAGAGAGAAAAGGGAAAGGGAAGGGAAAGAGAGAGAAAAGGGAAAGGGGAAGGGAAAGAGAAGAGGGAGAAGGGAAGGAAAGAGAGAGAGGGAGAAGGGAAGGGAAAGAGAGAGAGGGGAAGGGAAGGGAGAGAGAGAGGGGAAGGGAAGGGGGAAGAGAGAGAGGGGAAGGAAGGGGAAGAGAGAGAGAGGGGAAGGGAAGGGGAAGGGAAGGGGAAGAGGGAGAGGGGAAGGGAAGGTGAAGAGGGAGAGGGGGAAGCGAAGGGGAAGAGGGAGAGGGAAGAGGAGGAGAGGGGAAGAGGGAAGGAGGGGGAGAGGGGGGAGGGGGAGAGAGGAGAGAGGGAGAGAGGGAGAGAGGGAGAGAGGGAGAGAGGGGAGAGAGAGAGAGGAGAGAGAGAGAGAGAAGAGAGAGAGAGAGAGAGAGAGAGAGAGAGAGAGAGAGAGAGAGAGAGAGAGAGAGAGAGAGAGAGAGAGAGAGAGAGAGAGAGAGAGAGAGAGAGAATACATATATTGGTGTGCAGAAATAAATGCTATCATATACAAAATCATACAAGCAACACTTCTGAACACTCCCACTTACATTTCATCTATATTTCATATCCTGATCCTTTACACCAAATTCCAGTCAAGATTTCCATATTCAGATTCCTCCCTCCATTATATACATACTAAATTAAGTACTGCATTATTATTCCCGTAAATCTCCAATGCAATGTTTCACAGATACGAAGAAAAATTAATATTCTAAAAGGGCTGGTAACTTATGACAGAGGTGATTAGAATTAGCTGATAAGATTATCAAGTGAAGATAACAAGATGCAAGTTTCACAGCCAAATAAATAAATAAAGAGAAAGAAAGAGAGAAAACTTTAACATTTACAGAAGTAATTTCTTTCTTATTCTGATTTCAATTATATTTATTTATAATCATTTTCTCTTTACGAGGTAGCATCTCTGCTAAAACAAACATTGTACATGGAAGAAAAAATAACAATTATATACATAATAATAATGAGTATCAAAATAATGAATAAACATATGATATAGTACTCTGTCACACCTAAAATCTCCAAACACTGAAATAAAAAAAAAGGATCAAAAGCATTTTTGATATCCTCTGAGATCGCATGTCAAAAAATCAATCCACATATTAACCTAATGCTGCTGGGGAGGGCATGTACAGACGTGCCATGCCTACCAAGTTCAGTTTATTACATTTGCAAAAAGATGGCTCTAAAAGTACCAAGACATCATAATAATAATAATAGCAATAATAATAATAATAATAATAATAATAACAATAACAATAAAAATAAAAATAAAAATAACAATAATAACAACAAACAACAACAACAACAACAAACAACAACAACAACAACAACAACAACAACAACAACAACAACAACAACAACAACAACAATAATAATAATAATAATAATAATAATAATAATAATAATAATAATAAGGGTACGAGGTCTACTAACAAACTAAATTTTCCTGGAGGCATTGGGAGAAAACATCCCAACACAAGCTATTTTCCTGTCCTATCAAATTTCTATCTACGAAATTCAAGTTGCTCCGTCTTAACCTCATTCCTCCAAATGACATGCTTTTCCTGTTATGGCTAACTTGGTCACAGCTACAATAAGGTACCCTCATGCCCACACATCACATGCCCTGGGGCCTTGCCTAAAGGAGAACCAATGTGTAATGCTCCAATCGGCTATTGTTTTGCATAAAAGGGGTAACATTTAACAATTCATTTGCCTGCCATTCCTAGATGTCACCCCCCCCCAAAAAAAAAAAAAAAAAAAAAGTGTGTGTGTGGGGGGGGTCTCTTGCTGATGCAGTGAACCTGTAAGTAGCCTTCACTCTAATTCACATGATCAGTCTCCTTGTATCAACTCCTCAGGCTGTCATATTGTCTGTCTTGAAGTATGACATACATGGGAAGTACTGAAGCCATGGGAGTTGCAGCCTTGTATATAACTAGATGTATCTTATTTTGTGAGAAAAGGATTTGTATTGATGAAATATAATCCCTTTTTCATCTACTATATAACCACATTCCATCTTTAATAAAGTGTAACACAACTAATTTAATGAAATGGACTATAATTTACATATCTGGCCACTAAAGGTTTGATCAAGCAACTAAAATAAACATCAATGCCACTCTGAATAAGCATAAACATTAAAATCATGTTTTGGATACAAGTGATACAAAGAGAAATCATATTGCTTTGTTGGTGCAGTGCAGCAAATGTCAGCATCGACCAAGTCTGAAAGAGGCCCAGGAGGTAAGCCCTGTTGGCCACATATACTTCATGAAGCAGATGCTGCACACAACCCTGATTCTCCAAAAATCCCTTCCCAATTTCCTTCTTCTTCGTCTTTTCTCTCTTGATATTCTTCCCTCATTATACCCTTCAGTTTCTTCCTAATCTGTCTCTCCCTGTCAACATGAATGAACCTCACACTTCCATATCGATCCTTGTGATTCAGTATCCATATTGCCCCTCCCAAAAGTGTCATATTAGAAATGATAAAATACAAAATTATAATAAATTAGAAAATATGCAAGAACACTGCCACATATGGATTGATGATTATTGATGATGAATGAGAACCAAAAAGATTATAATATGAAAATAAACAACAAGAAAAACAAAAATAAGACTAAAAATAACTGTCAGACAGCAGATAATAATCCAAATGAACTATTTACCTTGCAACAATTGTAGATTAGTTATGAAAGAGAATGAATAGCTTCACAATACAAGAGACGTATCTGACCAGTTTTGATTACATCTGTCAAAAATAAATGTATTTCTGACATAAATATAATAAAATCTGGTCAAAAACATCTTTCATACTGTGAAGATATTCATTCTCATTCATACCTTCTCTATATACAAAACCTAATCCCCTCTCTCCATCCACTACTATTACTCAGTTCCTTACCCCAAATCATTAGCATGTTTTCAGAGCCATAATCAAGGACACACAACAAGCAATCAAATTATTCATAAAACACAATTTGCCTCGTCCTTTCTTATCATGTCAAGAACATTCAGTCCATTTGCACCTTTCATGCCTTTTGGCTCTTGCTTCTGTTAAACATACACATATACAGGCTATACCTATTAAAATTCTATTTGCTCTTAATTTTCATTATAATTATAAAAGGCTTATACATTCATTAACAATATTTCTTTTGTTCAAGTATATAAGCACATTCTTGTCTTATAAATATAACAACTGTATGCTAGTCTATTTTTGGTAAATTTCACTGCAACAAGATGAATTTCTATTGATTCCAATTCACAACTCTTAAAATTAGTATTAGTATTAGTAAACATTGAGGAGGAGGAAGAGGAGGAAGAGGAGGAAGAGGAGGAAGACAAGGAAGAGGAAGGAGAAGGAGGAGGAGGAAGGAAAAGAGGAGGGGGAGGTAGGGAAAAGAGGAGGAGGAAGGAGGAGGAAGAGAAAAAAGAAGAAGAGAAGAAAAAGGTACCAATACTGAAACATCATCTTATAATTATTATATACCACACTTTTGTTTTTCACTGTCATTTACCATCGTAACAGCAGGACCTGATTTATGTATAAACTAAACAAGCTATATCTTAGGGCCTCACCTGGTATACAAATTTTGGGGACCTTTCAAAATTGATGGTGTATGGCACTTGTATTTCATTAGTTAGTTTATGATATATATACATACATGAACAGATATTCCTAGGTTAATGATCTTGATTAAAATAGATATCAATATTTTCTTACTTCATGATACTCACTTTCATTCAACAACATCCATCTCTGCAGAGTATTCAGCTATATATTTATCTTCATATTATCATAACCATCAATATTCTATAACTACTGATATATACGCATCATTATAATCATTTTATTAATAACTGATCATCTTTGTGTTCTTTGACATATTTTCAATAATGAACAGTATACCCACAAATATATAAAGGTGGTAATAAAAAACAACCAATAATTATGAAAAAGTGATACGAACATCAGTCATACATTAGTGGCATGTTCAGGAGATTACATAAAGTTCTAACTGTAATAGTTAAAATAATAATAATAAAAATAGAAAGATGATGCTGTTATGATGATAATCATAACAGCAACAATAGCAACTATAATAAAATTTACTTGAAATAACCTAAACTATCTTCCTCCAGAGTTTTCATCTCTCATATCATTTACTATGCTTTTAAATTATTTCAACTGAAAATGCAACAACTATGCAGCAAATTGCTTTACTAAGCAATATTCTACCATAATAACTGGTTTTCAATGTCTTTGTGAAGGACATCTGGATGGGCTCTGGTGTGTACATATTGTTCTAGACTTTCCTGATTATTACAAAGGTTACATTTATTACAGAAAATTACTTTGGGTTGCACTTTATTGCCAGATTGGTATTTAACACCTGAAGTCCATATTGACACAATCAGGGTTATTTGTTCAAAGTGCACACAGTCCCAAAAATTGGCAGGACTTTTCCATCAACATTTTCCTTATAAATAAGATATATGTAGTGTTCTCTAATATATCTGGGTACTGTTTGGTAAGTTTCTTTCAGCCACACCATAATATCATACACCATGCCATCACTCCTGGCCAATCACACAGTCTGTTTTCCTGCCTCCAACTTCTTCTGAATAAAACTTATCAAGTTTGAGGTAGGAATGTTATATGTCAAGATATTCTCAAAGCAGGGACATTTGTGGGGTCACAAAATAATCTTGAGGCGGTCGCAAGATCCTGCAACCCCTCCTCCTCCTCATTCCACTATCAATCCTAACACATCTAGTACTTGTCAGTGGTGGTTAACCTGCACAATGCTCGATAAAGCATCCTAAAGCCACGTTATGTATGCATGTGTTATAGTGATTGTTGGAAATATTTTGCTGCAGGGGAGTGGATTGTGAATTTATCAAATTAATCTGTAGGGGTTGCAGCTGAAAAAAGCTTGAGAATCCCTACTACATAGGATATTTCATCCACCCAAAACCTAGATCTTTTCCTCCTCTCACATTAACCCCTCATATACCATACTATTAGGTACGATGTATCAGATGTTACCATTACCTCCTGATATATTATCGTACTTCTGTTAAATACACATCTAGATATTTGTTATACATCTATATATACATTTCCTTACTTTACATGATAAAATATATACAGATTTTATGTCACTTGCCAGAGTCCAACTCAAAAAATCTTGGATTAATCTTTACGGTATGGACGCACTAAACTAGGACAAACTGAAGATAATATTCTAGTAGAAGATGAAAAGTTGTACTTGTTGATACAAGAAATTATCTGCAGACAAACAATAAGGAAAAAGATTACAGAAATCACCGTTCAAAGGCTAAGTTGACTTAGCGCTCCTGATTTTCAGCTCTATCTTGCTCTGGAGATCGAGGTAAAGACAAGGTTTCCTGGGGGTATTAGGGGGTCAGTGCTCCCCATTACACCAAGTCACAGCAATTAACTGATGAATAAATTTTGTAAACATTTGACAAATCATCAACCAGAAATCAGCATTCAAAAACGCATTTTTCGCACTGCTGTCAATTTTGTTTGCAGAGAATTTTGATACATTTAAGTGCATTGTTTTCAACAGTTTCAGAAATACAGTAAAAGTAAAA
The DNA here is from genome assembly GCF_003789085.1 of Penaeus vannamei. Classification (NCBI taxonomy): domain Eukaryota; kingdom Metazoa; phylum Arthropoda; class Malacostraca; order Decapoda; family Penaeidae; genus Penaeus; species Penaeus vannamei. The sequence goes on along the minus strand of NW_020871308.1, from coordinate 96,812 downwards.
AATATACCATGTTGAAATTACCAGAGCACATAATGTAGCACAATAACCTAATATGTTCATCACTAGAGCAGTCATATAATCGATAATCTAATGCACCTTCATATCAATATTGATCCGTACTAGATTAGAACACAAAATTCTTTAGTAAAGGCCCTACCACACTAGCACTTTTTGGTCAATTTTGTTTCTGTATGAATTTTCTATATGCCAATGGAATGACCAAGGCATAAACATAAAACACATGTAAACAAACTTGGCACCCTCCGAGTGAGGTCCCAGGGATCACACAAGCATTCTCATACATGTTATTCCAAAGAAAAAAAATGAAGTATATTCTATAAAGACATTTTAGAATATTAAAAAATATTCACATTATCTCATACTATCTAACACTTTCTAGTTGTATAAATCCTTTGTAGCAAAAGAACAAGATGGAAATTAATCAGAGATGGAAACAGTTGCTACCATCTCCCATTTGGGAGGTGTTCTGTTCACAAACACTTTTGGAGAGCCTCAAATTCAGAAGAGAACTCCACTGACGGAAGAAGTGTGATTGAACCTTAAATTTCCTTAGATGGTTGTTGAAATAGTCTTTATGTCATGTTAAACCAAATGAATAATTTTCTTTAGACTGTCACAATATAGCCTACAATGTATTGTGTCCAATCATCCATAAATCAAACAAAGGATTCCTTGACAAAATGCCTGAATGGCAGGTTTAAAAGCAAAATGGAGAGAGGAAAGCAAGGAGATATGGATGAAAAGAGAAGAAAAGAGAGAGAGAGTGGAGAAGAAAAGGGGATTTGTTATAGGGGAAAGGGAAAATGATGGAACAAGAATGGAAAGAGGAAAGGGGGGGGGGAGAATGGAGAGGAACGGTTTGGAGAGAGGAAAACGGATAAAAGCCATGGGAAAGTGGGGAGATAAACTTCTTAAATAACCAAGGGAGCCCTCCCTCCAAAACGACCTCTTGAGCATCACTCCGAAGGACCAAGCACACCACACCCTGCTCCCCCAACTACCTGGCCAATGGTTGAACTCGTCGACGTCGTGCCTGGCGCCGAGGAGCGGTTGGCTCTCCCTGTTGCTCCTCGGGGACCCCATACCCGTGTGGCTGGCGGCAGCAGACGAGGACGAGGCGGGCCCGAAGGCCACGTCGGGTAGGAGAGCGGAGGTGGAGTCCTCCGAGGCCTCCGAAGCCGTGGAGAAGGACCTGACCCTCTCTTCCACAGCCGAGGCCGCGAGGGAGGTCGTGGCGGGGGCTGGGGCGGCTGCTGGAGGCGGTGAGGGAGGAGGTTGTGCTGGAGGTCCGGCCAGGCTCTGCTCTGCGTCTGACTTCATGGACGCGCTCTTTTGCCTTCTCTCGCCCCTCTTTCTCTCACTCCTCCTATTTCTTCCTTTCTCTCTCTCGTCAGCCCTTCGCAGAGGGTTGAGGGGGTTAGAAGAAGCACTCTAAATCATCATAAACAAGGGCTTTCTCTCATCCAGGATCAGCTGTCGCCACACCAAAACAAAACAAGGCTCGCCATGACACCCGTGGTGACGTCACGGAAGCAAGTGACGAGCGGGATGCGCAACTAGGAAGACTTAATAGATTTCCGCTTTCTCTGTCAAATCTGTCACTCTAACACACTCTTCTTTTACTTTCTTCGATGTACGCCTTTTTTTATCTATCTTATGATCTTGCTATTGCTGTTTTCGAATTAATTCATTCACTTTTCTCAACCCTACTTCGCAATTACTTTTTAAGCATTATCCACTCCCTTTTCACCTTAGTTCTGCTTCTCACAGTTATCATACAATCCTCCTTATGTAAGGCTCCTCCTTACAAACGACGCCCACTGATGAATCAGCAAAAGAAATGCTTATACCCGAACCACATAAGAAAAATTAAGTAGTTCAGTCACATGATTCTTCACACACATTCTCCCTTCACATTCAATAGTTTCGTGTCACATGTCACTCTTA
>NW_020871308.1:70800-75800 GCF_003789085.1 Penaeus vannamei | reverse complement strand
GGGAAAGGGTTGAGGAGAAGGATACGGAGGAAATGGAAAGGGAGAGCGAGATAAGCAGTGCCAGTGTGCCGAGAAAGCCACAGTCTATGGGGGCACAGAAAATAATACTAGACATTATAAAAGACAATGGTCATGAATAAACATCAGGATGAGGAAGAGGGAGAGGAGGAGGAGAAAGAAGGGGGGGGGAGGAGAAGGAGGAGAAGGAGGGGTTGATGAAGAGAAGGGAAAGGAGGAAGAGGAGAGGAAGGAGGAAGATGAGGAGGAGGAGTAGGAGGAGGATTAGGGGGAAGAGTTAGAAGAGGAAGAGGAGGAGGAGAGGAGTTGGAAGAGGAAGAGGAGGAGAGGAGGAGAAGGAAAATGAAGAAAGAGAAAACGAGAAGACGAAGGAGAACGGCGAAGCACAATATTAAAATGAGAGGAGAGAAACAGGAGGAAAAAGAGAGCGAGAGAAACCAACGCGCAGCTGGCTTCTCCCTATGCAAAAGGGCTAGACACGCCCCCTCAGGCTGCCAGCCAGACTGATGAGGTGTCTGCCAGTCTGTCTGTCTGTCTGTCTCGCCAATCTTTCCAATATCGATCGTGATATTGCTGTTGAAATGCGACATGTAATAAGTTTTCCTTTTTCTTATCTCAAGTTAATCGTTTTCTGTGAACAATACAAGTAATTATGTTTATTGGGTCACCGTTCCTAATAGCGTTATAACAGCATGGGAATAGTATTGAAATTACATTATATACAAGTATACATACATATATATATATCTATATATATGTGTGTGCGCGCGCGCGTATATAATATAAACATAAATACATATATATACACAGCCAACTTGGCTTTCTAAAAATGCAAAAATATATTTCTGAAATTAATTAAAACCTTTCCCGACCTATGTTCTGTTTACTTAAATGAAATAAAACCTACTCCCCTCCCTTTCCCCCCCCCCTCTCCTCTCCCAATCCTTCTACGCAAGGCTTGTGGATTTTCTCTTATGAGGCTATGAGGAGCAAGATCAATGCAGTGTTAATGAGGACAGGGAAGCCAGGCTGCTTGCTTCATTAACTTGCTTTCGCTCGCTCTTGCTTGCTGGATGACGATTCACTCGCTTGAGTTTTTGTTGTTTGTGTTTATTGCATGTATGTATGTATGTATGTATGTATGTATGTATGTATGTATGTATGTATGTATGTATGTATGTATGTATGTGTATATATATGTATGTATATATATATATATATATATATATATATATGTATATATATATATATATATATATATATATATATATATATATATATATATATATATATATATATATATATATATATATATATATATATGAAAAATGGAATAATGCCATACCGCATTGATATCATGAATATATAACCTCTCTGAAAGGGATTCGAATCCCATCGCCCATTGCAAGGAACTTGCAAGACGGTCACTCTAACCACTGATACACAACCCACTTAAAGGAGTGTGCAACTAGGAGCCAGCTAGCATCCATAGGCATTACCTACCTACTCATACATGAGTAAACAGAGCGAAGTTTTACACACTCCCCGTGGGCACTCTATATAGAAAACATATATATATATGTATATATAATACACACACAGACACACACAGACACACACACACACACACACACACACACACATATATATATATATATATATATATTATATACCACATATATATATATATATATTACATATATATATATATATATATATATATATATATATATACATATGTATATATATATATATATATATATATATATATATGTATATATACATATGTATTATATATATATATATATATATATATATATATATATATATATATATATATATAATATTATATATATATATATGTATATATATACATATATATACATATATTACATATATATTATACATATATATAGCACAATATGTATATATATCTATATATAATATATATAGCACATATATGTATACAATTCACTATTATATACATATATATCACCTACTCGTCATCTACTATGCCACCGCTATCTATAAATCTATATATCTATCGAATTACTAATCTCTTCAAAATTTGAATATATTAAATATACCTATATCTTAACTTCTACAATGCGAGATTATATATATATATAATATGATGTATAAGAGTTACTATTTGTAGATAATGATATCCTTTATATTATACTCACTTATACACTTATACATATACATATAACGAGTGACGAGGCCACTTATTATTAATATAGCTACTATATTTCATAATATATATTATCATTAAATATTCTTAATATAAGACATTCCACTTCACATTACCTCGAATATTGGTGAAGCACATCTCTGTACCGTTTCCTTATTCTGCATCCAACCAACTCTCAGTAACAGTAGTGAACATCTTATAGCAAACTAATACACACGAGCCTCACAACGCACACCTGTATTGATACTATCTCATCCTCAGCTATTAGTACCCATATTATACATCCTCTCACTACAACTATGGTACTGCTTACTACAGCTACCTACTACTTCTTTACTAATATAAATACATAATATATTTTATTATTTAATCAAAATTATATAAGTGAATACCTCTGCCGTCTCCGTACAATTATACTAAGAGAAATCCAGTCTATTATCACGTAGCTCAAACATCTGTAACCTCGATGCCACTAAATATATCTCCTACATCTTGTATCTATGTAGTAGTACCCCAGTACAGACTGCAACACATAATACGTATCATCCACTATACAAGTGTAACTTAATTTGTATTATCTACATTCCTTAAATAATCATCACATACTAATGACTACATACGCACACTCCCTCTGTCATAGTCATAATTTCTCCTTACTATATAAGCGACTTACCAAAAATACACCATATTCATCTATAGGTCTATATCTATAACTATATATATATAGCTATATTATATAATATATACTGTAGTGTGTGGTGTGTGTCGTGACTGAATCGTGTGTGTGTGTTGTGGTGTGACTATTAATACTATCATGGTACATGAATATATTCGTGCTTACAGCTATATCACTATACATATAAAAAATATACCTATTTTAGCTTATATAAATATGTATATAGTTAGTATATCTATTAACATATATGTATATATGTTATTATATATGCGTGTGTGTGTGCACGCGATGGCATAATTAAAAAATTTTAAGTATTAGCGAAGCATAACAGAAGAAAAACAGATAACATGATACTATAAAAGAGAGCCGAAGATAACAGAGAAACGACAGCGCGTTGAGCAAAGAAGCCATTGGTCCTACAAACAGGAAGTAAAGATCCCCCCCCCCCTCACCTTCCCTCCCCTCCTCGAACCTTCCGGTAATAAATGGATGGGGAGGGAGGGAGGGGGAGAGGGAGAGCGGAGGAAGGGAAGGGAGGGGGGAGGGAAGAGCGGGAGAGAGGGAGGTGGGAGGAGGGGAAAGAGGGGAAAGGGGAGGAGGGGAGGGAAGGAGAGTAGAATCATGAGGTTGCACGAGATAATATTTCTGTCTGGATGTTTATCGATTCCTCCGTCTATATCACACACACACACGCACACAGACACACACACATTTGAGCTGAATCGCGATTCATCTTCTCTCCCAGTAACACGCAGACAAATACGTACATAAACATACCCACTTTTGTCATAAGCTTTGTGTACATGTAACGACATAATCACGTCAACCTGTGCGTGAAAACGATGCATAAACGTAATTTTTAGGAGCAAAAGGGAATGGGAGGGGGAAAAAGAGAAAGGGAAATAATAAAAGGAAAAAGAGGATGGGAGGGAGGTACAAAAAGTGACGGAAGGAGGGAGATAGAGAAAAAAATAGGAGCAAGATTAAGAAAGTGAAGAGAAGAGAAGAGGAAGGAGAGAGCGAGCGAGAGAGAGAGAGAGAGAGAGAGAGAGAGAGAGAGAGAGAGAGAGAACGAGAGAGAGAGAGAGAGAGAGAGAGAGAGAGAGAGAGAGAGAGAAAAGAGAGGATGGGAGGGAGACAAGGATGAAAAAAGGAACGCAAACTGAGAGGAAAGGAGGCAGGAAGGGCGAGAATGAATGAAAGAGAAGGGCCAAAGATAACTACGCAAGGAAAGAGAAAGAGAGACAAAGAGAAGCGACAAGAAGATTAGTAAAACGCAGCCATCCACACTACGTCATGGTTTCTTGCATCACCGAAACTGGTCTCCGCTGGTACGACCTGTTAATCGTCAGTCTGATTCGGGACGCTCCGAGCGCCGGTGCGAGCATCCTGCGCCGGCAATGCAGATGTGTTTGTCACGATCAAGGGTAATTTAATTAAGCTAACCCCCGCATAAATTATGGAAATGCAGACAAACATGTTTATAGAGGCGTAGGCGTTGGATCGAAATAAGCGGTTAAATATAAAATGAGAATTATTCACTTCTGTCTTTCTTCTATTTTTGTTCGTTATATTGTAGACATATTGCGCTGTCCTTGAATGACGTGTTACCTCGGAATTAAACCACAATCAGGTGCTTTTGCTTATTTAGGGATTAGTCGTGTAATGCCGAAAATTGTTTCTAAATTCAGTAATAGTAATAGTGTAGCCTATGATGTATATTATGTATGTATGTATGTGCGTAGGCTTATATATGTAATCAGAAGTTTGTGTGTGTGTGTGTGTGTGTGTGGTGTGGGTGTGTGTGTGTGTGTGTGGTGTGTGTGTGTGTGTGTGTGTGTGTGTTGTGTGTGTGTGTGTGCGCCGCGCGCGCGCGCGCACTTGCTTGCTTGCATATATGAATATATATATATATATATATATATATATATATATATATATATATATATTTAATATATAATCTCCGGATAGTTCTGTTGGCGAGGAAAATCGTTCCTGACAGACAGAATCTGAGGAGAGACGGAGAAGGCTTCTGGCCAGCCAGGGCTAGCGACAGCGAGTACTCTTTCGTGAAATGCAAAATGATTCGAATCATTTCTGCGGCAGACAACA
>NW_020871308.1:62500-65000 GCF_003789085.1 Penaeus vannamei | reverse complement strand
CCTTTTTACCTCTGTACTCCATCTTCTCTCATTTCGTTCAGTCGTTCACTTTCCCTTCCTTCCTTATCCAATGCAGTTTCAACTCCACTTACTCACTCATTCTCTCTTACTCTCTCTCTCTCACTCACTATCTCTCTCATTCTCTCTCTCCAGGAGGTCAGGCACGGTTGCATGCCAGCCACCCGTCTATCCTTCCCTCGTACTTACAATGTAATTTTTTCTCCGTAATAACGTCCCAGCGTGGCAACTGCATTACGCTGTTATTATGTCCTTGAAATTTCCTCTTCGCAACGTTAAAAAAAACAGCAATAAAACCCGATGACAATCTAGTTGGAAGGAAGGTGACGATGGTGTGAGGACAATGGTGGTGTGGTGACGAAGACGGTGACAGTAGCAATAATACTGTAGTTATCGCAAATGTGAATGGGATTGTAATTACTATTATCACTGACGTTATTGATTATAATTATCAGAATTAACATCATAGGATTGTCACATTTGTTATCAACACCTTATTCAAGACTCATTATGATAAACGCCACCATTACAATATATGAACAACTGCTACCATCAATTACGTTATTATTATTATTATTATTATTATTATTATTATTATTATATACATATATATACATACATATATATATATATATATATATATATATATATATATATATATATATATATATATATACATATACATATACGTGCGCGCGCGTGTGTAATCATTATGCATGTTTGCAATTGTCATTAGCTTTATCAATCATTGCGACATCTTTCCATTAATTTCAACGATACTGTCATCACTGTATTCTCCTTTTCAATCGAGAATTGCATCACATTACAATCATCTTGACTAATATCATAACTTTCTACCAGTAAACATCTAACATCACTTTTTTCTTGTCACTTATTTTCCTGTAACACGTCAAACAGCACAATTTCATATTTGTTCGAACTTTTAAAAATATACATTAATTCCCATCTATGAGAGTAACACAATCTTTTAGCAACTTTCTCATTACTTTTCCTCTGTCGATAGTGAAAGTTTCGATACCATTACGTATTATCCTTTGTTATTTAAAGAGCGGTAACCAAGACAGAAGCTAGTATATTTTCTACCAATTTGATTCGTATATAATTGTTTTTTTCTAATATATATATATTTTTTTCTCCCTGTCAGGTACACACGGAAGACCAACAGACACGACACAGGTAAACCCAAATCGCCAACTTAGTACACACGCTTTCCAGAGATAATTCCACCTTTTTCTTTCTTTCGAGAAAATGAATTTACCGTTTCTGTTCACTGACACTTTTGTATATAGAGACGAAGGCTGCACGGTACATTTTCCCCGCACTTTTTCAAATGGATAAGGGGTAAAGAGTTTTTTCAACACTCGCGGGGAGCGACTAAGGCGTGTACCTGAACGCTTGGCCGGTCCGACGTCGACTGCCTTGCCAGCGTGCATGTTCCCTCAGCTCGACCGAGACGCATTCGCGGAATCTAATTTTCGCGCTCACTCCCGCAAGCCACTATCTGTGTCGGGGAAATTTTATCCATATTTTGACGTTATTTTCTTGTCGTTTTTATCTCAATGATGCAGTTCCTCAAGCCCACCCTTTCCTGACGCCTGAGAATGTTTGCTGTGTGTTTATCAAATTGCGAGATTTGAAAATGTGAGATTCTGAAAGAAATGAATGAAGCTGTTCGTGAAATTAAGATCCGCCATGACGTCACCTGCAGAATGACATCTCACCTGCGCTCAGCTGGTAACATTCACGCGCACACACACAAGCGCGCGTGCACGCGCACGATACACACACACACACACACACACACTACGCTGCAACAACATACATACACCATAAACACACGTACGGTTCAGCATTTCCTCCATCTATCCCCCCGCCTCTCTTCGTCCCATCGCCGAATAAAATTCACCAAAAAAGTTTCGCGTCCGCTTCCAACATCTACGAAAGCCAGACCGAGTGTTCGTTCATCTGTCGCGTTCATTCACAGCGCTTTCACCCAGCGCGTTCAACCTAACAAATGCTAGAATTTGAAAAGGCTTCGTTCAGTTCAAAGCTTTTAGTTCAATCTGTTTTAGGAATGCTTCAGGATTTAAATCCAGGAACCCCCTAACAAGAAAGACCACCACAAGACCCAAATATCAAAGATATGGAGCCAAAGTCGTCTCCCAACTGCGTCCGATTCCTCAAGGTTGCGATAAGAAGTAAAACTGGAAACGGACGAAGTTTAGTGAAACCTGTGCCGAGTTTCCGCTTCATTGCTCAACGGTAAGTCATGTAGATGAGGTCCTTATCTCTTTATAAATTCGCCAAGTCCCCGATACGTAATTACAATTTATTCTATGGATCTCATTCCATTATTGGTATGTATTTCCGATGACAGGAAATATCCGTTGTTGGCGATGAGGCGTAGCCAATTAAAAACAGGCCGATGAAAATTAACACAAAATAACATTTTAGAAACTTT
>NW_020871308.1:22500-27500 GCF_003789085.1 Penaeus vannamei | reverse complement strand
CCATCATAGTTGTCCTCCTCATTATTATCATCATCATTATTTGAAGATAGGTTTGTAGTAGCCTTTGCATATAATGTATTGGTTATTGGCATTATGCCAGAGTTTTAGTTGTCATTACCATTAAATTTGATACATGTAAGTAATTTATTTATTTCAGCGTTATCATGTTTAATATAGATTATTACTTTTGCAAGAAATGGAGATTAGCATAGGAAAGTAATTTTTTTGTATGATACTCATGTATTCATCATGTATTTTTTTTTCTTTTTTCAGAATTATAAGATATTTTATCTTTCAACATATCAAGTACATTTGGATACCAGGCAAACTCCACTTTGAGAGACTCTATGGCTGTGATTAGTAACACACTGATAAGCTCACTACTTAATGACTTCAGGGGATATACTGTTCAGGAGCAAATGCTAAGGTGAGTTCTGAGTTTAATGAATGTTGAATTAAGTTTATTAATTCTGGTGTAAAGTTTGAGATGGTATTGTTCTTTTTTAGTGAAGGGGGACCAGATGTGGGTTTGATAATATTGGAATGCTTATTTGAATAGTTTAAAAGATTGCCTTTAACGGCAGTAATTCTGATAACTTTAACAAATTGTTTTGGATAATAGCAAAATTTGCTCTTTAGGTAGTACTTCTGATAACATGAAAAGGTCTCAGAAGCAGTTATTTTGATTCTTTTACATATCCATCTAGATTACATACACACACATTGACGCTTTCAGATATAATGTATACACACACATGTATGCATATATATATATATGCATGTATATGGATATACTTTGTGATCTATGTCCTAAGTTACACTGAAATAATTACTTTATTCAATTATATTTTGGCATATTTGTTCATTACAGGCAGCAGCTATACGGTCGTAATGCCATCAGCGTTGAGGTCAAATCATACTTCTACCTTCTAGTAACAGAAGTCCTGAACCCTTTCTACATCTTCCAAATTGCCTCCATTGCCCTGTGGTCCTTTGACAATTACATCCTCTATGCTACGTGCATTTTCCTTGTTTCATGCCTTTCTGTTGCGGTTTCGCTTTATGAGACTCGCAAGGTAAGCAATTTATGACTCGTTTTGGTTGTTTTCTTATTTTTCCTTTATTGTATTTTGGGATTTTTTCCCATTGTGTGTGCAGAGGATTTTTGTCTCATGATGATGATGATTTATATTTCAATCGGATGATGGTGGGAAAGTAATGCACATTCAAGTAAAACAAAAATATTAAATTTTCATCTTTTCCTAAGCTAGCAATATGTTGCATGATACACTCTTGTAATACTAGGTTGTTGCAGTGAGGCACAGCTCACAGTCTGCCATGTGATCACAAGGGTAAACAACTAATGTGCTGTGTTTGACATTGTATTTTGTTTTTTGGATTTTGCATATATTTAGGCTAGACTAAGTGATTGAAGCTTAGTTGACCACATTCACCCCATTTGGCAAGAATACATGCTATGCCAATAGTTACACAAGATTATTTATTGTCTTTAGATATAGATAGCTGAACAAGTATTTAGTCACCAAGGAGTCAGTCATTAGTCTACCTATCTCACCTGTTTACCCTTTTCCTTGATTTTATTTAAAGCTTCTTGTGTATTCATTAATTGTTTTGAATGTTATCAATATTTTGATACCACTTAACAATCATAGTGTCCAGTAAGAACAATAGCAGTATCAACAGTAACCTGTTTTATACGGTAAGACCGACGCAGTGTCATAAAGCGCCAGTGGAACATACTGTGACACCAACATTGGCGTCATAATTCCATTTAATTTACTTGTTGCTGAGTGATCCCGTATTCTGTACTAGATCTATTTTTAGACTCCATATACTGCCCTAGATATTCAGTAGCTCCATCTGCCAGCCTGTTTCCACCAATCATATACATCAGCTAGATATACCCCTCCCCATACCTAGAATGAGGAACTATCACTGGCAGATTCTAAATCACAGTTTCCCCCTCTGTGGTCCTTCCCCTGTCCACCATATCCTCTATTCCTTTACCTCACCCTATACACCTCCACCAAGGATGGGTGACAGTACGGGGGGTGCACTTCCCCCTCCTTGGTTCATTCTTTGTCCTTATATCCCCCTCTCGGTGTCCTTCATTTCTCAAACATTTTGAACCAAATATCTGCAATGTGCATGTGTATGTGTGTACATGTGGTGTATGTATGTATGTATGTATATATGTATGTATGTATGTATGTATGTATGTATGTATGTATGTAAGTATAAATGTATGTATGAAGAGAGAGAGAGAGAGAAAGAGAAAGGGCTAAAACTGTACTAGATAGGAGACATTCAGGATGACACAAACAAATTTACTGCTCGCTGGAGAGAGACCCGTATATGAGCTACGCACGCTTTTTAAACCAACAGAGCTAACAGCTTAATAATGTTTAAAGGAAAAACACATTCTCTTGCTGTTTCACGGAATGGGTAAGTCAGGTGCGATCATTAGGGACTCCTTGGTGCTGAGTGCATGCAGAGCTATCTGTATATAACAAAAATCACAAAAAACTACAGGGGACAGTACATAAATCTGGGTGATTGGGTTAAAGTAGGCTAGGCTATGTTATGATATTTAGTAGATCAGTTACATTTAGTGTATTTTTTACCTTGCAAAATGTTCAACTTTGGATTGTTTATTTGAGACATGACCCATTTCAAGTGGAGGAGTATCTGAAGTTGAAATAGCTGATATAGTTGAGTTCTTTTTTGTGAAAAGTTGATATATTTGGTTATTTCAGGTTAAATATTTTGATTACTTTGTTCTCTTGGTTTGCAATAAGATCACTAAAGTTTTTGTGTTATTTCAGCAAAGTCAGTCACTGCATGATATGGTTGAGGCGTCAAATACCAATACTGCAACAGTGCTAAGATCTACAGCAGAGAAAACCACAGGTTTGTATTATTTTGTGTTTTGAGTTTTCTGATTTTGTAATATTGTTTCTTGAATTGATATAGGCCAGAGTTATTAAATGAGAACCATTTTTTAAAATTCTGTTTTGTTTAATTACTATACCTGATAGTGATGAAAATGTCATAATTTTAACATTGATAAAAGAGAGGAGAGTGCAGTGATTCTTATTAATATATTGAATGCTGCTGTAACTTATTATTTAATATTTTAAGGTAATCAACAGTGATTCTAACTAGTTATAAATAGATATTATCCAAAATGATAATGCTTTCAATCTCAACAGTTGAAGTAGAAGTCAACACAACAGACTTGGTTCCTGGTGATGTGTTGGTCATTCCTGGAACAGGTTGTCTTATGGCGTGTGATGCTGTACTCATCTCTGGCAATGCAATCGTCAATGAGAGCATGCTGACAGGTGGGTTGATATTATAATTTTTAAAATGGGGTAGGGCCTTCAGCAATTCTTTTGTATGAAGATTTATTCTCTTGTGAACAAAGAGAAGGAAGTGCTGTGTGGTTTATTCTTGCACTTTATTATGATTTTTTTTCTCTTTCTCTCTTCATCATCTCTAAAACTAGAGGTATGATTAATGCCAGATGAATATGTCATCAAGGTAAGTTAGGACTGATAATTCTATCTAAATAATTTCTCAATAGGTGAAAGTGTCCCTGTGACCAAGACGCCTGTGACATCATCTGAAGGGAACGAGACCTACTCAGCGGAGAAGCACAAACGACACACCTTGTTCTGTGGGACAGCGGTCATCCAAACCAGATACTATGGCAATGCACAGGTATGAAAATTTGTATTTAAAATTCCTCTCTGCTTGACACACTTCTGTTTGTGAAAGGAAGATAAGGATATGTATGAGAGGTTTTATTATATTAGTGTGTGTGTAAGTTGTTTTTTTCTTTTATTTTTATTTTATTTTTAATTTTCTTTTTTTTAGCAATATGAAATGCAGCCACAATAAGAATGAATGTCGATCCATTAATATATATTTGTATATTCATATTTTATTGATGTTTGTTGTTTATAGTTGTCCCTTTGGTAGGTTTTATGCTTGTATTAATAAAGACTTATTTACAATATTGGATACAGTAAAAGAGAGAATGCTATGATCCAAAGCACTGGATTATGCACTCCAACAATTAAAGAAACTTTTTAACTCAGAATTCTGCCATTTTGTGTGTTTTTGTTGTTTTCTTAGTTTGTTAAAATTTTCTTTGGATAAATTCATGCATATGTATGTATCATTTTTATGATATGCTTTTTCCTTTCAGGTTTTAGCTGTGGTTGTGCGGACAGGATTCAGCACAGCGAAAGGGGAGTTGGTGCGCTCTATACTTTATCCACGACCTCTGGATTTCAAGTTCTACAAAGACTCCATGAAGTTTATTCTCTTTATGTTTGCAATTGCTTCTCTTGGCATGTCGTATTCTATATATATTTACATTATGCACCAGGTATGTGTCATATGAATGTGTAGTAGAAAGATAGAGAGAGACTGTTATCATGGAAAATTATCAGTAAATGAATAAGAGAAATCTATCCATAGTTTTTTGCAGTGTGATAACTAGGAAAGTGAATTTAAATGCATTTAAGTAGTTTCCCACATTAATTCTTGATTGCAATTACTGCAGACCTTTTTGAAAATGCTTATCCCAGTAATGAATATATTTATATGTAAATATCATTTACATATAAATGTATATATTTATATATTATGTGTATATTTATATACTTTTTTCGCTCCTTTATAAACAATTCTTGTCATTCATGCAGGAAACCATTTTGAAGACTGTGGTTCGTACTTTGGACATTGTGACCATTGTTGTACCCCCGGCCCTCCCTGCAGCTATGACAGTTGGAACATACTATGCTCAGAGTAGATTGAAGAAAAGAGGAATATTTTGCATATCGCCTCCAAGGATTAATGTCTCAGGGAAACTCAAACTGGTCTGCTTTGATAAGGTAATAAAAAAGAAGAAGAAGAAGAAAAAATTGATTGTGTCTATTGATATACATTAATTTTATCATTTCAATTGA
>NW_020871308.1:10000-15000 GCF_003789085.1 Penaeus vannamei | reverse complement strand
GCCCCCGGCGTTTTACCACGCATTTGACTTCTTTTCCATGAAACAAAGACGAGAAGTGATTAAGAAAGTTGTAGTGAAACGTGGGTTGTGTGTCCGTTAGACGGTTAGTGCTGACCGTTAAAGTACCCATGGGAAACAAAGCCTGGCCACAGGAAGGCGAGCTGCTCTGAGAAAAAAGGTATTATTCTCTTCGTTTCTCCGAAATGTTCTCTACTCTGACTGTTCAAACCCGAAAAAGCCATATTTCTGAACATCTATCTCTCAAAAAGGGCCTTTGTTTTTATTACCTTTATCTCTTTGTACAATGAAAGTTTTACTGTCGATACTTTCTCGAGATATTTTCACTTAAATTCCCAAAAAAGGATTATAAAAAAATCTTCTAAAGCACAAAATAAAACTCTGGTTACCACTCACTCTCCCTTTAGAAAAAAGCAGTTCTCATTTGAATTTTTCCTTTTTTTTATAGACTCTTAAATAAAATACTGTTATCTCTCTGCTTTGTCCACTAACATGAGACTATAAACCTTTTTACAACCCCCCCCCCCCCCCCCCCCCCCAACCCCCCCCCCTAAAGAAAAAAAAAAATATAGATAAATAAAATAATAAATAGAATAAAAATAAAGGAATAAAAACAGACTCTGGACACCCCCCCCCCCAAGAAAAAAAAATAGATAAATAAAGAATAAATAGAATAAAAATAAAGGAATAAAAACAGACTCTGGACACCCCCCCCCCAAGAAAAAAAAATAGAAAATAAATGATAAATAGAATAAAAAAAAAGGAATAAAAAATCAGACTCTGGACACCCCCCCCCCCCCAGAAAAAAATAGATAAATAAAGATAAATAGAATAAAAATAAAGGAATAAAAACAGACTCTGGACAACCCCCCCCCAAGAAAAAAATAGATAAATAAAAATAAAGAATAAAATAAAGGAATAAAAACAGACTCTGGACCCCCCCCAAGAAAAAAAAAAAAGATAAAATAAAGAATAAATAGAATAAAAATAAAGGAATAAAAACAGACTCTGGACCCCCCCCCAAGAAAAAAAAATAGATAAAATAAAGAATAAAGTAGAAAAAAATAAAGGAATAAAAACAGACTCTGGACACCCCCCCCCCCAAGAAAAAAAATAGATAAATAAAGAATAAATAGAATAAAAATAAAGGAATAAAAACAGACTCTGGACAACCCCCCTCCCCCCCCAAGAAAAAAATAGATAAATAAAGAATAAATAGAATAAAAATAAAGGAAGAAAAACAGACTCTGGACAACCCCCCCCCCCCCCAAGAAAAAAATAGATAAATAAAGAAATAAATATAAAAAATAAAGGAATAAAAACAGACTCTGGGCAACCCCCCCCCCAAGAAAAAAAATAGGTAAATAAAAAATAGATAGAATAATAAAGTAATAAAAACAGACACTTGACACCCCCCCCCCCCCAAGAAAAAAATAGACAAATAAATAATAAATAGAACAAAAATAAAGAAATAAAAACAGACTCTGGACATCCACTCCCACGAGACCCACTTTCCCATTCCGGTGTCGTCCTCGCGCAGAACCTGACCTCGTCCTTCGAGCTTTCCTTATCTCGAGGACGATGCCATGACACCCCAAGTCCCGGACTCTATTCAGGCGGGGTGACCTGGGGAATTGCAATCGACCTGGCATACTGTACCGATCTGACCTGGCATACTGTACCGATCTGACCTGGCATACTGCAATCAGTGTGACTAGCTGACTGATCTGACATACTGCAATCAGTCTGACCTAGCTGACTGATCTGACATACTGCAATCAGTCTGACCTAGCTGACTGACCTGACATACTGCAATGACCTATGACTGCTGACATACTGCAATCAGTCTGACCTAGCTGACTGATCTGACATACTGGTCTGCTGACTGATCTGACATATGCGTGACTGATCTGACATACTGCAATCAGTCTGACCTAGCTGACTGACCTGACATACTGCAATCAGTCTGACCTAGCTGACTGCCTGCAATCAGTCTGACCTAGACTGACTGACCTGCAATCAGTTGACCTAGCTGACTGATCTGACATACTGTCAGTCTGACCTAGCTGACTGATCTGACATACTCAGACCTAGCTGACTGACATACTGCAATCAGTCTGACCTAGCTGACTGATCTGACATACTGCAATCAGTCTGACCTAGCTGACTGACCTGACATACTGCAATCAGTCTGACTAGCTGACTGACTGACATACTGCAATCAGCCTAGCTGACTGATCTGACATACTGCAGATCAGTGTGAACTAGCTGAACTGACTGACATACTGCAATAGTCTGCCCCTAGCTGACTGACCTGAAACATAATGCAATCAGTGTGACTAGAGCTGACTGACGCTCTACGACATACTGCAATCAGTCTGAACTAGCTGGACGGTGATCTTGACAGATACTGCAAATCAGTCTGGGATCTGACTAGCTGACTGACCTGACATAGCTGCAATCAGTGTGACGGGGCGTGAGCTGACTGACCTGACAATAGGATAGAGGGGCGTCATCAGTCTGACTGGCTAGCTGACTGATCTGACATGGCTGCGGGATCAGGCTGACCTAGGGTGAGGCTGATCTGAGACATATTGTTTCTGCAAATCAGTCTGACTTAGCTGATTTGAGGTCTGACATATTCTCTTTGCTTATTTAGTGTGAGGCTGGGTGATATCTTGATTCTGCACTCTCACTTGTCGGGTCATGTCTCGACCTAGTCTTGACTGACCTGTACATAGTTCTTGGCAGGTAGATAGTCTCCTGCGCTAGCGTGACTGTTTGATTCTGTGACATACTGCAATCAGTCTGACCTAGCTGACGTGACTGACATATCTGCAATCAGTGGGTGACCGTGAGCTGTGCCCTGACATACTGGCAATCAGTTTCGGATCTATGCTGACTGATCTGACATACTCTGGCATGATCGGGTGTGGTGACCGGATTATTGATGGTCTCTGACATTGCGCGCTATCAGTGTGGCCTTATGGCTGACTGATTTCTGAATACTGCTCTTTTGAGCGCTGAGTGTTGAGCTAGATAGGTGGAGGGTGTGATTGATTCGATAGCGTCTGCGGAATCATGGATGGCAGCTGAGTGTGGACTGGATGGGACGATAGCGGGTGGAGATCAGTGGTGACCGTAGCTGACTGATCGAATACTGGAGATAAGGTGCTGACGCGGCTGTGAATGGGATTCGGGACATCTGCAGGCATCGTCGTGACGCTAGAGCTGAGCTGAGTCGTGACATGACTGCAATGGACGTGGTGACCGCGTAGCTGAGCTGGTGCTGACCCACTGTTGCGCAATGCAGTCTGACCTACTCTGACTGACGCTGACATAAGCAATCAGTCTGACCTAGGGGCTGACTGATCTGACATACTGGCAATTCAGTGTGACCGTAGCTGACTGATCTGACACACTGCCAATGCAGTGTCGACCTAGCTGACTGACGCTGACATAGCATGCAATCAGTCTTTCCACGGTAGCTGACTGACCTGGGGACATACTGCAAATAGTGTGACCTAGCTGACTGATCTGACATACTGCAATCATCTGACCGGGTATCTGACTGTTTGGAGCATACTGCATTGAGGGTCTGAAGCTATGGCTGACTGATCTGACATACTGCAATTCAGTCTGACCTTAGCTTAGCTTATACCTCAGTCCCTGGAATGCTGTGATTTTTGAACCTGACTTACTGTATTCAACGCTGACTGGGCTATCAGCGATCTCGTGTGGCTCTATACAAATTTTCCTGGGGTAATAAACCCCTCGCTTCCGAAACTCCTCCCTGCGCAGGGTGTCTGTATTTGCCTATATCTTCGCCTAAATTTATCCTGTAGAATGGTGAAGGGGAGAGGACGATTAAGCTATCGTAGAGAGGATTGGGAGATGATGAATTGGGGAGAGAGAGAGAGAGAGGAGAGAGAGAGGAGAGAGGAGAGAGAGAGGAGAGAGAGAGAGAGAGAGAGAGAGAGAGAGAGAGAGAGAGAGGATACAGGACAGAGACAGAGAGAGAGAGAGAGAGCGTGAGAGAGTGAGAGTGAGCGAGTGAAAGAGTGAGAGAGAGGAGATAGAGAAAGGGAGAAGAAGAAGAGGGACATAACATCCAGATGACAGAGACTGACATAAGTTCCGTCTCTCCATCCAGATAAGACTCCTTTCACTTCGAACCTCCTGAAGAAGACAGTATCACAAGCACTGCAGTTCGGTGTTGATTTTGTTTATTGTTTCACGTCTTGTGTTGTGAAGAAGCAGCTTGTTTGAGCGAACGCAGGGAAAAATCACCCGCATGTGTGCTGTATTTGGTCCAATCTCTCTACTCAAGAGAACCAGATCATAGCATTTAAATCCATTTTTGTATCTATTTATATCTAAATTCATAATCGCATTTATTTATATTATTCATATTTATCTAACATATTTACTCATATCAATTCAACATATTTACTCATATTTATTTAACATATTTACTTATATTCATATATATTCGTCATATATATTTATATATTATTTCCTCATATTTATATATATTCTCTGTATATTATTCCATATATGCTATTTCATTCATTTATTTCTATTATCCTT
The DNA here is from genome assembly GCF_003789085.1 of Penaeus vannamei. Classification (NCBI taxonomy): domain Eukaryota; kingdom Metazoa; phylum Arthropoda; class Malacostraca; order Decapoda; family Penaeidae; genus Penaeus; species Penaeus vannamei. The sequence goes on along the minus strand of NW_020871308.1, from coordinate 10,392 downwards.
ATTCTTTAAATCCCTTCATCGTTTTGTTCTTTTCGTATTTAAGGTCTTACTAACAAGATATTTTCACAATAAGTTCCCCCTCTGCTCCCCACACTCGTTTTCTACGTAAGCTTGTGCATCTAGTCTGGCAGTGTTTCATCCCTTAATGCTCTCTCTCTCTCTCTCTCTTTTTTCTTTCTGTCTCTCTCTCTCTCTTCTTTCTGCTCTCTCTCTCTTCTTTCTTTCTTTTCTCTCTTTTTTCTATTTCCTTTCTCTTTTCCTTTTAATTTCTTCTTCTTTCTTTCTGGGTCTTTGTCTTCGTGGGTTTTGTTTGGTTGTGTTTTCTTGGTTTGTTCTTGTCTGTGTTTGTCGTGTCGCGGTCGTTTGTTGTGTCGTGATTGTCGTGTAGTGTG
>NW_020871306.1:47500-57078 GCF_003789085.1 Penaeus vannamei | reverse complement strand
ATGGCACGTCTAAGTGATTTAGTAAGCGTAGTAATACTACGCTCATTATAGATATCCGCGAGTGAATACAGAGTAAGTGAGTAAGGAACGAGTGAATACGAGTGGTAAGGAGCGAGTGAATAAAGAGTAAGTGAATGGGCGAAATTGACGTAGTAAGTAAGAGAAAAAAAGAATAAGGTGAGTGAAAAAGCGAGTGAATGGGTGAATCGACGTTTGCACTGAGATTGACACTGACATGAACACAACGTTCGTTCCAATCAATCATCTCTGACAAACAGTTCCTTCGCTGATGACCTTGACCTTCCACCGACTTCCGGCCGCGAAGGACCTGAGGAACCCTGTTTTTTAATTACTTTATTCCCCTCTATTCCCCTTTCTTTTCTTCCCTTTCGTCTTCTTTTTCCCATCTCTTCTCCCTATCTTCTTCCCTCTCCTCTTTTCCCTCTTCAATCCTTCCCGTATTCCTCTTCTTCTCTTCCTTCTCCCCCTATTCTACTTTCCTCCACTTCCTCTTATTCCCCCCTCTTTCCTGTTCGTCCCCTCCTCCCTTTCCCTCGTCATCTTCCCCCTATTCCGCCTCTCCCTTTTCCCCGCCACATCCCCCTCCCTCTCTTTATCCCTCTTTCCCCCTTCCCATCTTCCTCTCATACTTTCTTCCTCATAAACCGAAAGAAATAACTCGATTTTTTTTCTTAGTCACCGCTGAAATATAAATACAAAAAAATTAGTCACCGCTGAAATATAAATACAAAAAAAATTTCTTTTTTAGTCACCGCTGAAACATAAATACAAAAAACATATTTTTTTTAGTCACCCCTGAAACATAAATGCAAAAAAATGACAATTTCTAACAGAGGGAAAGTACATAAATATGAACTCTTTTCGAAACGAGAGACAACCAGGAAGCACGGTTGACTAATCAGGGGTGACTGCGTTAATTGTTGTTTTATGAGTGGGTGGGCGTAACGCGAAAGGGCGGGGCGTGGGCGGAGAGAGAAGAAGAAGAGAGAGAGAGAGAGAGAGAGAGAGAGAGAGAGAGGAGAGAGAGAGAGAGAGGAGAGAGAGAGAGAGAGAGAGAGAGAGAGAGAGAGAGAGAGGGGGAGAGGGGAGGGAGGAGAGGGAGGGAGAGGGAGGAGAGGAGGGAGAGAGGACGAGAAGAGAGAGAGCCGAGAGAGAGAGAGCAGAGAGAGAGAGAGAGAGAGAGAGAGAGAGAGAGAGAGAGAGAGAGAGAGGAGAGAGAGCAGAGAGAGAGAGAGAGAGAGAGGAGAGAGCGGAGACGATGAGAGAGAAAGAGAGGAGAGAGAGAGAGAGAGAGAGGAGAGAGAGAGAGAGAGAGAGAGAGAGAGAGAGAGAGAGAGAGAGAGAGAGAGAGACGAGAGAGAGAGAGAGAGAGAGAGAGAGAGAGAAGAGAGAGAAGAGAGAGAGAGAGAGAAGAAGGTTAATTATTGTACAAAAAGTGGTGAGGTATTTTGGGATGAGTTGAGGAGGAGGGAGGAGAGAGGAGGAAGGGAGAATGAGGAAGTGAATGAAGGGAGGAGAAAAGGAATGAGGGAGAAGGGAAAGAGAGAAACGGAGGAAAGGGAAGTGGGAGGGAAGAAAGAAGAGAGGGAGAGAGGGAGAAGGAAGGAGGGGAGAGAGACAGAGGGAGAGAGGGGGGCACAGGGAGAGAAAGAAGGAGGGAGAGAAAGTAGATAAAGAGGAGAAACGAATAAAAAATGGAGAAGGAAGGCAAGACGGAGAGTTTAAATAAGAAGAGAGAGAGATGAAGTAGATGAATGGCGAACAAAATAAACGAAAAGAAGAAAGGGGGAATAGAGAGAGAAACGCAGATAAAGGGAAAAAAACAAGAAGAAGAAAAGAGAAACGAGACGAAAGAGGGAAGTGAGACAAACGGAGAGAAGTACATCGCAATTGCAATCAAAATCACAATAAATCACCAATCGATCATTCACAAATCCACAAATCCACACCTTTCCTGTCCAAAGATAAACAACAAACACAAACAAGCAAGCGTCGAGCCAAGCAAGCAAAGATGGCGAGCAGTTCAACGGGTTCTGCAACACCTGCAACACTGCCTATCTTGATGTGCCGGAAGTTGCAATATTGATCCTTATTACCACCGCCTTTTTCCCACGCGCCAGATATCTAGAGCGGAATTTTAAAAAACAGAAATTAATTAGTTCTTCATTAGTTTTCATCACACTCTAAAAATAATCTGTGTTTCCTTAACTTTCTTCTTGTTTTATCTATTCCTTAATTATTTCTTTCTTCTCGTCAGCTTCGCGTTTTATCTATCACTCCTTAATTTTTTTTTTTTGATCTCATCTCTTTCCTTTCATTTTTTCTCTCGTGTTTATCATCTTGTTTTTTTCTTCCCTTCTCCTTTGTCATCTTGTCGTTTTTTTCTTCCCTTCTCCTATCTTCTCCTATTTTTTTAACGTTATCTCACACTCCTCATCTTCCTCATTTTCCTCCCTTCGTCTCCTAGCGCCCACTTTCCTTCACTTCCTTCCTTCACGTCCTATCTTTACCTCCTCCTTCCATCTCCATCCCACATCCCAGCATCACCTCTTTAAACATCCCAAAAGCATCCCAAACTATTCCCATTTTTCCAAGTCCAACACAGGACCACAAAGGTGTAATTAAGCCCTAATTACATTTGTTCATTAACGAAGCACCGCAATGACCGTAATGTGTCGTTAATGTGCTCCTCATTGTACCATGAATATGCATGGACAATGTGCGAGGGAGATAACGTATATTTTGATTCTATTATTTTCTGTTTTTTTTTTCTTTATTTTATTATTTCTAAGCTTTACATATAAGTATTATGCTTTATCTATAACATTATTTCCTTTATTTATTATTCAATTTTTCTTCATTATTGTCTTTATCATCATTAAGTTATATATCATTTTTCATCCAATTTTATCATTATTCTTCTTATCATTTCCCATTTTATCTGTTATTTCCTATTTTTTCGTCTTTTATCACAATTTCCTTTATTTTTTTTCATCACTTTATATACTGAATCCTTTTTTTCTAATATCTTTCTTTATACTGTCGACCGCCTTGACTTCCTTCCTTCCTTTCCCTCTCCTTACCTTCCTTCCCCTCCCTCCCTTCCTTCCCCTCCCACCTTCTTCCTTCCTTCCCTCCCTTCCTCCTCCTTTCTTCCTTCCTTCCTTCCTTCCTTTCTTCCTCCCCTTTCCCCTTTCCCTTCCTTCCCTTCCTTCCTTCCCTCCCACCCTTCCCTTCCTTCCCTCACCCTTCCCTTCCTTCCCTCCTCCTCCCTTCCTTCCTTCCTCCCTCCTTCTTCCTCCCACCTCCTTCCTCCCCTTCCCTTCCTCCCTCCCTTCCTTCCCTTCCTCCCCCTTCTTCCTTCCTTCCCTCCCTCCCTCCCTTTCCTTTCCCTTCCCCCTCCTCCTCCCTCCCTCCCTTCCTTCCTTCCCTCCCCCTTCCCCTTCCTTCCTTCCTCCCTCCTCCTCCTTCCGTCCTTCCTACCTTCCCGGGTCCCACCTTCCCTCCTCCCTCTCCTCCCTCCCTCCTCCCTCCCTTCCTTCCCTCCCTCCCTTCCTCCTCCCTCCCCTCCTTCCTTCCTCGGGTTTTTATCGTATAATTTTACGTAGCGCTGCAAGTCTAATGGGATAACCGTCTTGGTGCTGCTTGCCTCCTCTCCCTTAATTAATTTTGTGAAGGTGTGTTGACTTCCTCATAATTCTTCGTGCTTCCTCACAAAATATTTGCCATTTATCCTCATCTTTATTTGTCCTATGATCATTGTTATTGATATTGTGATATTACTCATTCCTCATCCTCATTTATTGATATTACTCATCCTCATCCTCATTTATTGATATTACTCATGATATTGACTCATCCTCCTCATTCCTCATCCTCATTTATTGATATTACTCATCTCTCCTCATTTATTGATATTATCATCCTCATCCTCATTTTTGATATTACTCATCCTCATCCTCATTTATTGTCTATTTTTGATATTACTCATCCTCATCCTCATTTTATTGATATTACTTCATCCTCATTTATTGATATACTCATCCTCATCCTCATTTTATTGATATTACTCATCCTCATTTATTGATATTACTGCATCCTCATCCTCATTTATTGATATTACTCATCTCTCCTCATGTCCTTTCATCTTTATCATTAAATCTATCCTTATCATCATCACTTCATCCCTATCTTTATTACCAACCCTATTCATCATCATCGTTATCATCATTGCCATCATTATCACCATCGTCATCACCATGATCGCTTTCATTACCAGTATATCACTAGTACATCGCAATCTATCTCCATTCGCTTAATTTCTAATTTCCTTTCTAAGATATCCATAACTTAAGTGGATATTGTATTCCACAGGCAAGTCCAGTCTCTCCCATTCGATTTAATTCCTGTCTGTTCCTTTCACTTTCAGCTACGTTGGCCTCTTCTTTATTATTTTATTTCGGTTTTATCTCTTTGCTTTATTCTTTTTCTTCTTTTCTTCTTCTTTCTTATCATCTATTATTATTCATTTTCTTTTTTTCTCTTTTCTTGCCATCTCTCACAAAAGAGAAGATGAAGACGAAGATGTATGACAGAATCTTCGGCTGTGTGTCACGCAAGGGGATCTTATGACACGATTTTAAGGTTTTACAATCTTCTTCGGTTTTCTTCCACACCTCTTCATCCACCTCTTTCTCCTCCTTTCCCCCTTTTTTAATAATCTTTCATTCACTCGTTCATCTCCTCCCATGCGCCTTTTTCATCATCTTTCATTCACTCGTTCATCTTCATCCATGTTCCCCCTATTTGTATTCTTATCTTTCCCCCATTTTTTTCTTTTACTATTGCACTCACTCACCAAATTTCTCCTCCTCCCCTCCTCTTTTTACATTCATTCACTCAGCTTCGCATTCACCTTCCACCTCCCTTCTTTTCTTCATCTTCCACGCTTTTTTTACTATTTTAATTTGCATATTCACTCACCTCATTTTCCTTCCCTTTCACCTCTTTTCTATTCATTTTTGACTCACTTTTTCAGCTTCACGCGGTTACTCATCCACCTCCTCCTCTCCTGCTTATTCTACCCAGCTTTTATTCACCATTTACTTATTCCTCTTTGTCGATATTTCTCATCTCTACACGAAAAATATTTACCCGCATTCGACATGTCTGTGACCCCATCTGCAGGTCAAAGTTCACATGAACAGGTCAGCCCGAGTCTTACGTCACCACTGACCTCAGACGAAGCACCTTATGACTACGATACTATTTACAAATAATAAATATCGGAGTTTTATTGATTTAGATATGCTGTATATGAGATGACTTTGATGTAAGTTAAACAGCTGACATTCCGCCGCCATTTTACCTCTATGACATTCCGCTGATTTTCTCTCTCCGTTTCCATCCACCACCTTTCTCTTCCCTTCGCCCTTCCTCCGCGTTCGTGTTCAGAAGTTTTCCCAGCGAGCGCTCGACTGTGACGTCACGCCTCTGCCTCACGTACGGCCTAGCGCCCCCCCCCCTCTCCCCCCTCTCCTCCCTTTCACTCCTTCCTCCTCCTCTCCTATTCCTACTTCCTTTCTCCTCTCCTCTCTCCCATCTCTCACCTTTAGCTTCCCCCTTCCACTTCTTCCTCTCTCTTAGTCTCCATTTCATTCCTTTCCCCTCTCTTTTCTCCCCTCCCTACCCCTCTTCCTTTCTTCTCTCCCTTTGCCTCCCTTTTCACTCCTTCCCCCTATCTCCTCTCCTTTCCCCACCCCTATCTCCCTCCATCCTTCCCTCCCCTTCCTATTCTCTTTTAGCCTCCTGTTTCCCATACCCTTCCTACTCCCAATCTTAACTCTCCCCCATCCCTCCCCTTCCCTTTCCCCCCTTCCCTTCTCTTTCCTTCCCTCACCTAACTCCCTACCTCCCTCCTCCCCTTTTCCCACCCCTTTCCCCCAGCTCCACCCTCCCCTCTCCCCTCCTCCCTCCTCCCAGCCTCCACCCTCCCTCTCCTCTTCCTCCCACCCCTCCCCTTTTCCCCCTTACCTCCACCCTCCTCCCACCCTCCCCTCCCCTCCTCCCCCTCCCTTTCCCCCCCCCACTCCTCCCTCCCCTCCCCTCCCCCTCCCTCTCCCCTTCTCCCCACCCTCCCCCTCCCACCACTCCTCCCTCCCAACGCCTCCATCCCAGCCTCCACCCTCCCTCATACATCACGTCAGCCTCATCCTCAACCTCATACTTTCCCGATTTTACAACCAAACCGCGAATTCGGAGAGAAAGAGAGGAGAAAAAAGGGAGCATCTCCGCTCCAATTGGCTCCCTAGCACGTTGGAGAGGATTTAAGGGCGGGTTTTCTATACACGGTGTATATGTGTTTGACCTTACTGACATGCGCATCGCTTTTCTTTTTTATTACTTTGTTATTCTTTTTTTGGCTGTGTGTGTGTGTGTGGAGGGGGGAGGGGTATGTAAGTGTGGGATGTGACGGTGTGTATGTATGTGTGCGTGTGCGTTTGTTTGCTTGTTTGTTGTTTGTCTGTGCGTGCGTGTTGGTGCGTGCGTGTGCGTGTGCGTGTGGTGTGTGTGTGTGTGTGTGTGTGTGTGTGTGTGTGTGTGTGTGTGTGTGTGTGTTGTGTGTGTGTGTGTGTGTGTTGTGTGTGTGTGTGTATGCGTGTGTGTGTGTGGTGTGTGTGTGTGTGTGTATGTGTGTGTGCGTGTGTGTGTGTGTGTGTGTGTGTGTGTGTGTGTGTGTGTGTGTGTGTGTGCGTGTGTGTGGTGTGTGTGTGTGTGTGTGTGTGTGTGTGTGTGTGTGTGTGTGTGTGTGTGTGGTGTGTGTGTGTGTGTGTGTGTGTGTGTGTGTGTGTGTGTGTGTGTGTGTGTGTATGCGTGTAGTGTGTGTGTGTGTCTGTGTGTGACCGAAGGGAAATAACTCACTTGGGAAAGCCTAGGAATTTCAGCCTAAACCAATGTGGGTGAGATTCCTATTCCCTTCCCACGTATAATTGACCCATCGAGGCAACGCAGCGAAGGAGGCGTGGCAGAAGGGACGAACAGAGAGAAGACAGAAGAAGGGAGGCGGGGAGAGGAAGAGGGAGAAAGGGAAAAGGGAAGAGGGAGAGATGGAAAAGGAGGACGAACGGGGAAGGGGAGAAGCGAAGGGAGACAGATAGGATGAGAGGGAGGAGTGAGGGAAGGGAAACAAATAGGAAGAAAGGGAGGAATGGGATAAGGGAGACAGAATGGAAAAGAGAAAACGAGGGACGGAGGCAAGAGAAAATACGGAAGAGTGAAATTAAGAAAAAATTCGGGAAGTGTGAATTTAAGCGAAAATTCGGAAGAATGTAGGCCTATTTGTGAAAAAAAAATCTCGGGAGAGGGGACGTAGTAGAAAATCAGGAGGGGGTGGGAGAAACAAGAACAAAATCGGAAGGGTGTTAGTTAAGAAAATACGGAAGGGTAAAGTTCAGAAAAATTCGGGAAGGGTGAATTTAAGAGAAAATTCGGAAAGAATGTAGGCCTATTGTGAGAAAATCCAGGTGGGGGGGAGACAAGAAAAAATCGGAAGGGTGTAGTTAGAGAAATACGGAAGGGTAAAAGTTTCAGAAAAAAATCGGGAAGGGTGAATTTAAAGAGAAAATTCGGAAAATGTAGGCCTTTGTGAGAAAACTCGGGAGAAAGAGCAAATCGGAAGAGGAAACCCAAGAGAAATTCGGAAGGGGGAAGTAAGAGAAAATCCAGAAGGGGGGAGGGGGGGGAGACAAGAGAATATTCGGAAGGGTGTAATTAAGAGAAAATACGGAAGGGGGAGGCAAGAGAAAATACAGGAGGGGGGGAAGGCAAGAGAAAAATACGGAAGGGGGAAGTAAAGGAAAATACAGAACGGGGGAAGGAGGAATTCGGAAGGGTGGTAATTAAAGAAAAATACGGCGGAGGGGGGGGGGGGCAAGAGAAAATAAGGAAGGGCGCAGTTAAGAGAAAATACGGAAGGGGGAGGCAAGAAAAATCCAAGAGGGGGGTTGACAGGATGACAATTACCTGTCGCACTTGACCCCACTCTCCGTTCCTGGAACACTTGGGCGGCGGACAGAGGCGTCACTGCGGACAGAGCTGTCACGGGAGGAGCCCCGTTTCGCTTGTGCGGAGGAGGAGGAGGAAGGAGGAGGGCGAGGAGGGGGAGGAGGAGGAGGAGGAGGAGGAGGAGGAGGTAGGAGGGGGAGGTGAGGAAGGTGGAGGAGGAGGAGGGAGGGGAGGAGGAGGAGGGGGAGGAGGAGGAGGAGGAGGAGGGAGAGGAGGAGGACAGGAGCGGAGAAGGAGGGAGTGCCAGGCTGTTGTGGTGGTAGTGGTGGTGCGTGGGTGGAGAGGAAGAGGAGGTGGAGGTGGAGGAGGAGGAGAGGAGGCAGACGAGGAGGAGGAGGAGGAGGTGGCAGGAGCGAAGGGAGAGGGAGGAGGAGGAGGAGAAGGCGGAGAGGCTGGAGGAGGGGGAGGGGGAGGGGCGAGGAAGAGAGAGGAGGCAGCGAGGGAGGAGAGAGAGGAGCGGGGAGGAGGCAGTGAGGAGCGAGGCAGGGGGAGGAGGAAGCAGAGGAGGAGAAGGAGGAGGAGGTTGGTGGTTGTGGCGTGGTAGATGGGTGGAGGAGGAAAGAGGAGCGTGGAGGTGGAGGAGGAGGAGGAGGAGAGAGGCAGGAGGAGGGAGTGAGGAGTGTGGAGGAGCGAGGAGGCAGGAGCCGAGGAGGTAGGAGCGAGGAGGAGGAGAGGTAGGTGGTATGGCGTAGGTGCAGTGGTGATTGATTGGTGGTGGTGATGGTGCGTGATGGTGATGGTGCATGCGGTGGACAGAGAGGAGGAGGAGGAGGAGCGAGGAGGAGGAGGAGGAGGAAGTGGTTCGGTGGGGTGCAGTAGGTGATGATTGGGCTGGTGCGTGATTGGGTGTGCGTGCGTGTGGTTGGTGGAGGAGGAGAGAGGAGGAGGAGAGAGGAGGAGCGCCGGGAGGGAGGAGGAGAAGGAGAAGGGCAGGAGGAGGAATGGAGTAGGTGGTGGTGGTAGGTGGTGGTGGTGGCTAAGGAGGCAAGGAGGAGGTGGAGCGTGGAGGAGGAGGAGCGAGGAGGAGGAGGAGGAGGAGGAGTGAGTGAGGAGGCGCGAGGAGGTGGGAGGAGGCAGGAGGAGGAGGAGGAGGAGTGAGAGAGGAGACGAGGACGGTAGCGTGCGTGGCGGTGGTGATGAAATAGGTCGGTGGTGATGGTGGTGGGTGATTGGTGGTGGTGATCGGTAGCGTGGAGGAGGGAGGCAGGAGGAGGAGGAGCGAGGAGAGCGAGGGAGGAGTGAGGAGTGGTGAGTGGTGCAGTGGTGGTGGTGGGTGATGATGGGGTGAGGGTGCATGGGTGGCTGGAGGCAGGAGGAGGAGGAGGAGGAGGAGGAGGAGGCAGGAGAAGGCAGGGAGGAGGAGGAGGAGGAGGAGGAGGAGGAGGGAGAAGAGAAGAAGAAAGAGAAAGAGGAAGTAAAGGAGTACGAGGAAGAGAGGGGGAAGAGGAAGAGGAAAGAAAAGGAGTAGGAAGAAGAGGAAGTGGAGAAGTGTT
>NW_020871306.1:5000-30000 GCF_003789085.1 Penaeus vannamei | reverse complement strand
TTATTTTATTTTATTCCTTCACAAAAACTAGATCCGCATTCCTCTTTCTTCTTTTTTATTGCTTTATCTCCTTCTTTTCAATTCTCTTTCTCCTTTTTCTCTTTCATTCCATCTTCTCTCTCTTTTTTGTTATATTATCTCCTTCTTTTCAATTCTCTTTCTCCTTTTTCTCTTTCATTCCATCTTCTATTTCTTTTTTATTACTTTATCTCCTTTTCAATTCTCTTTCTCCTTTTTTCTCTTTCATTTCATCTTCTCTTTCTTTTTTATTACTTTATCTCCTTCTTTTAAACTCTCTTTCTCCTTTTTCTCTTTCATTCCATCTTCTCTCCTATCTCCCTCTGTACCTGTATTTGTCCTAGTTCGGTTGTTCATTAGCTTTCTCTTTTCCCCTTTCCCCTTCTTCTCCTTCTTCCGATTTCTGTCATCTCGTCAGATCGCATCGAATCAGCTATTATTTCCTTTCTTTATTACATGAAAATGTGCACGAACAGCTTGTCATTTGTATAGCCTGTGTACATTTTTTTTTCTCTCTCTTTCTCTTGTTTATTATTATTATTTATTTATTTTTATTTATTATTTATTTTTTTAGTTCTTTTTATGAAATCGCCTCCGTATTTCTCTTTTCTTCTTTCATTCATATTTTCGTCGAGTTTTTTTCTTTTCTTATTCGTCTTATTCTTCTTCCTTTTCTTCTTCGTCTCTTTGTTTTTCTTCCTTTTCTTCACTTTCATCTCTATCTTTTGTTTTTGGACCTTGTTCTTCATGGTTTTCTTCTTATTCATCTTCCTCCCCCTCTTCCCCCTCTTTCTCTTCTTCCTTTCTATTGCCCTTCCTCCTTTTACCCTTTTCTCATCTTTCTCATTCTTTATTGTTTCTCTTCCTTTATCCTCTACTACATCTTTTATTTTGTCCCACGTCTTTAATTATTTTCTTTTATTCTTCCACAATCACTAGATCGGCATTTTTTATCTTATCTCCTTCTTTTCAATTCTCTTTCTCCTTTCTTTCTCCCTTTTCTCTTTCATTCCATCTTCTCTCCCATCTCCCTCTGAACCTGTATTTATCCCAGTTCGGTTGTTCCCTAACTTTCTCTTTTCCCCTTTTTTCTTCTTTTTATTCTCCTTCTCCTTCGTCTTCGTCTTCTTCTTCTTCGTATTCACCTCTTTTCTTCTTCTTCGTCGTCGTCTTCGTCTTCTTATTCGTCTTCATCTCCTTCTTTTTTCTTCTTCTTTTTCTTTTTCTTTGACCTATTGTTTATCTATTTTCTAATATTCTCTTTAAACTCTCGTGAAACTTGTGTATACCTTCACATTCATGTTGCATCTCTCAGTTCTCCATTCCTCCTCTCTTTCGTTTCATTCCTTCTTATTATTCCTTCATTCCTTCTGTTATTTCTCTCTTTGGTTTTATTCCTTCTCCATCTCCTCCCTTTTCTCTCTTTCGTTTCATTTCTCTTTCTTCTTCTTTTTCTCCCTTTCGTTTCATTCCATCTTCTTCTTCTCCGTTTCTTATTTCTCTCTTTGGTTTTATTCCTTTTCCTTCTCCTTCTCCTCTTTCTCTCTTTCGTTTCACTCCTTCTCCTTGTCTTATTTCTCTCTTGCGTTTTATTACTTCTCCATCTCCTCCCTTTTCTCTCTCTTTCGTTCAATTCCTCTTTCATCTCCTCTTTCTCCTTTTCTCCCTTTCGTTTCATTCCTACTCCTTCTCCTTTTCTTCTGTCTCTCTTTGGCTTTATTCTTTCTCCATCTCCTTCTCTTTTTCTTTATTCCTTCTCCATATTTTCTTCTTCTTCTCTTTCGTTCTATTCCTTCTCTATTTTATTCTCCTCTCTCTCTCTTTCGTTTCACTCCTTCTCTTCCTCCTCTTTTTTCCTTTCGTTTCATTCCTTCTCCTCCTTATCCTCTTTCTTCCTCTCGTTTCATTCCTTCTCCTTCTCCTCTTTCTCCCTTCGTTTCATTCCATCTCCATCTCCTCTTTCTTCCTTTCGCTTCACTCCTCTTTCTTCCTTTCGTTTCACTCCTTCTCCTCCTATGTCTTCTCTTTCTCTCTTTCACGCCTTCTCCTTCTCTTTCTCTCTTTCGTCTCACTTCTCCTTCTCCTTCTTTTTCTCTCTTTCGTCTCACTTCTCCTTCTCCTCTTATTTCTCCTCTTTCTCTCTTTTACTCCTTCTCCTTCTCTTTCCCTCTTTCGTTTCACTTCTTCTCCTCCTTCTCTCTTTCTTCTTTTCTTTTCACTACTTCTCCTTCTCCTCTTTCTCTCTTTCGTTTCATTCCTTCTCCTTCTACTCTTTCTTCCTTTCGTTTCACTCCTCCTTCTCTTTATTTCTTTCGTTTCACTCCTTCTCCTCCTATTTCCCCGTTTTTCTCACATTCACATTCTCCTTCTCTTTCTCTCATCCGTTTCATTCCTTCTCCTTCTCTTTCTCTCTTTCGTTTCATTCCTTTTCCTTCTCCTCTTTCTCTCTTTCACTCCTTCTCTTTCTCTCTTTCGTTTCCTTCCTTCTCCTTCTCCTCTTTATTTCTTTCGTTTCACTCCTTTTTCTCCTATTTCTCCTCTTTCTCTCATTCACTCCTTCTCCTTCTCTTTCTCTCTTTCACTCCTTCTCCTCTTTCTCTTTCATTTCATTCCTTCTCCTCTTCATCTCTTTCGTTTCATTCCTTTTCCTTCTCCTCCTTCTCTCTTTCACTCCTTCTCCTTCTCTTTCTCTCTCTCGTTTCGCTTCCCCTTCTCCCCTTTCTCTCTTTCACTCCTTCTCCTTCTCTTTCTCTCTTTCACTCCTTCTCCCCCTATTTCTCCTTTTTCTCTCTTTCACTCCTTTTCTTTCTCTCTTTCAGTCCTTCTCCTTCTCTTTCTCTCTTTCTCTCCTTCTCCTCCTATTTCTCCTCTTTCTCTCTTTCACTTCTTCTCTTTCTCTCTTCCGTTTCACTTCTCCTTCTCCTCTTTCTTTCGTTTCATTCCTCCTCCTCCTCTTTTTTCCTGTCTTCTCATTCCTTCTCTTCCTCCTTCTCCTCTTTCTCTCTTTCGTTCCATTCCTTCTCCTCCTCCTCCTTCCCACAGCGACAACATGGCCGCCCGTCTACTCAAGCCTAGTAACGGTTATTTTACAGCCCTCTTCCTTTTATTCTTTCTCTTCCTCATTCCTCTCTTCGAAGCCGGATCTCTCTTGGAATTCGGTTATTTTACGGCCTTCTTCCTTCTCTCTCTCATCCTTATTTTCCTCTTCCTCCTACTTTTCTTCCTTTATTTCATTTTATTCCTATCATTCCTCCATTTTTCAAGTGTGTTTTGTCATCATTTCTTTCATCCAATTTTCTTTTCTTTATTTTTCATTCTCATTTCATCATTCCTTTCCTTCCTCCTTTTCTCTTCTCTATGTTCCTCCTCTTCCCTTCCTCTTCTTCATTTCTCCCGTTTTATCCCTCCTCTCCTTCCTCCTTTTCCCTCTCACTTCCCTCTTCTTTCTTTCTCCCATTTTACCCTTTCTTTCTTTCCTCCTTTTATCCTCTCCTTTTCCTTCCTCCACTTCCTTTCTCCCATTTTTTCCATCCTCTTCTCCCTCTCTTTCCCCTTTCCCCTTCTTCCCATTTCCCCCTTCGTCTCCTCCTATTTCCTCCTTTTCCCCTCTCTTCCTTTCCTTCAATTTCATCTTTCCTCTTCTCCCTCATTCCTGCTTTTCCTCTCTTCCCTTTCACCATTTCATGTTTCCTCTTCTCTCTCCTTCCTCCTTTTCCCTTCTCTTCCCTCCCAACCATTTCATCTTTCCCCTTCTCCCTCTTTCTTCCTTTCCCCCTCTCTTCCCTCCTACATCACCTCCCTTCCTCCCATTTCACCCCCCTTCTCCCTCTTTCCTCCCTTTCCCCTCTCTTCCCTTCCACCCATTTCATCTTTCCTCTTCTCCCTCCTTCCTCCTTCCTTCCTTCTCCTTCCTTTCCTTCCCATTTCATCTTCCCTTTCCTCCCTCCTTCCTCCAATTTCCCTTCCTCCCATTTCACCGCCCTTCTCCCTCCTTCTTTCTTTCCTTCCAATTCATCTTCCCTTTCCTCCCTCCTTCTTCCTCTTCCTTCCTTCCCTTCTTCCTCATTTTCCCCTCTCTACCCATTTCATCTTCCCTCTTCTCCCTTCTTCCTCCCTTTCCCCTCTCTTCCCTCCCACCCATTTGACCTTCCCTCTCCTCCCTCCTTCCTCCAGCACCAAGATGGGCGTCCCTCTCGTCGAACCCGAGTACGTCTTCGGGCTGAGGGGGGGCGTGACGGAGTGCGTCGTGCACGTGGACACGGACACGGTGGCGTATCCGGCGGGGTCCTACCTGGTCCTGCACGACACGGCGAGCCACCAGCAGCACTTCGTCAGTCTCACGGAGGAGGCCACGCCGACGGCCTTGGCTATATCGCCCAAGAGGTTCGGATGAGGAGCTGGCGTCGGCTGGGTTGAGCTGGGTTCGCTTCGGTGACACGAAGCTTGCGAAGCTTGGCGGCGATCTTTGGGTTGTTTCAGTTACTAGGCGATGACTTTTCTTATTTTGTCCTGTAGTGCTGACGTATATTTGAATCTTTTATTCCCTTCGTCCCGTTGTCTTTCTTTCTCTCGCCCACTCTCCTTCCTCCACTCCCTGCCCCTCCCCCTAACCCCCACCCACACGCCCCCGCCCACAGGCAATACCTCGGCGGCGCGCGCGGGAGAACTCGCGGCGGTGAGCGTGTGGGACGTGGCGGCCCGCAAGCTGCTGGGTTCCTGAGCTGCGCCGAGATGGTGAGCGAGCGCTACGTGGCGGCGGCGTTCAGCCCCGACGAGCGCATGGTGGCGGCGCAGGGCGGCCCGCCCGACTGGACGCTCGTGCTCTTCCTGTGGGAGAAGGGGAAGGTGGGCGGCCCGGCTCTCGTTTGTGCAGGCTTCCTTGGGGTTCAGTAGGAGACAACCCTATTGCCCCATGCCATTAAAACAGATGAAATTATGATGATATTTTCTTTACGTTTATCTATTTCTGTTTCAGTGAAAATAAAGGGATTCCTAGATTAGCTTCCTATCCCTCTCTCCTATATTTTCATCCCTTTAAACACGCGTAGCAATTAACAAGAAATGATAAGATTGCATTTTCATATATCACCCCCCACCCCCACCCCCACTCCCAACTTTCCTTCCTCCATCTCCCTCCCTTTACCTTCTCCCTCATAATCCTTCCATCTTCTCCCTCAGGTGTTCTCGGTCCTGCGCCTGAGTGACACCCCCGGCCTGGGCCCCGTGTCGAGTGTCACCTACCACCTCGAGGACAACGGCATCCTCTCCGTGGTGGGGGAGCGGGTCCTCAAGCTCCTTAAGCTCAACGACAAGCTCCTCAAGACGTGGGGGTACCAGGGGGGCACAACCACAACTGCCAGTGTCAGGTGGGTGGTGGTGGGTGGCCCGGGGTGGGGTGGGTGGGGTAGGGGTGGGGGGGGGGGCTGGGAGGGAGGATGGGGGGGAGGAGGGGGAGGGGGAGGGGGGGAAGGATGTAGGTGGGGATGGGGATTGTTTCTGGAGATGGGTGCGGGAGGAGGAGGGGGAGAAGGAGAAGGAGGAAGAAAAGAAAAAGGAGGAGGAGAAAAAGATAAAAAATAGGAGGAGGAAGAGGAAGAAGAAAGACGAGAAACAGAGAAAAAGAATAAAAAGCAAAAGACGAAGAATGACCAGAGGAAAACGAAGAAAGAGTTTTATCTTGCAAATTACTAGTAAATGAATATAGAAAACATATGAACACGATAAAAATAGCCTATAAAGTACCCAGAGAATCCCAAAATTAAAACGCATATATTTTTCATAACAGATGCTTTAATCTATGATCACGTGACATAAACTTCATAAACTTGACATATGACATAAACTTAATTTCTCAGAAGGCTTCGCTACCTCTTTAGAGTGTACTGTGACGAAACAGGAAAATAAAAAGGGTAATAAAAAGTATATAACAGTTTTCAGCAAAACGCTGCATTTTTCTTTTTGTTTAACGAATAGGAAAACATAGGCAAGAGTCGAGACATGTTTTAATATGTTAATCTTCTTCTCTTCTTCTCTTTTCTTACTCTTATTCCCCCTTCTTTATTCTTTCTCTCTCTCTCCCCTCCCTTTTGTTAATCTTTTCCTCTTATTCATTCTTATTCCTCTTCCCCTTCCTTTTCTCTCTCTCTTCCCTTTTGCTAATCTTCTATTTTTTATTACTCTTCCTCCTTCTTCCTTTTTTTTTCTCTCTTCCCTTTTGTTCATCTTCTCCTCTTCTTTTTTATTCCTCTTCCTCCTTCTTTCTTTTCTCTCTCTTCTCCCCTTTGCCAATCGTCTCCTCTTCTTCTTTCTTATTCCTTTCTTCCTTTCCTCTCTCTTCTCCCCTTTGTCAATCTTCTTCTCTTCTTCTTCTATCCTTTTCTTCCTTTTCTCTCTTCTCCCCTTTGTCTCGTCTCTCTCTTCTTTTTCCTCTCCCCTTCATCCTTTTTTCTCTGTGTCTCTTCTCTTGTTTTCTCTCATCCCTCTTCCCCCTTCCTTTTTCTCTCTCTCCTCCCTTTTATTAATCTCTTTTCTCTCATCCCTCTTCCCCCTTTCTTCCTTTTTCTCTCTCTCCTGACATCATCTTCTTCACTTTCATTCCTCTTCCCCTTTCTTTCCTTTTTCTCTCCTCCTTTTTATTAATCTTTCCCTCGTCTTTCCTCACATCCCTCTTCCCCCTTCTTCCTTTTCTCTCTCTCCTCACTTTTATCAATCTTCTTCTCCTCTTCTTTTCTCTTTCCCCCTTCTTCCCCCTCTCTCCTCCCTTTTACCAATCTTCTTCACCTCTCCAACATCCCTCTTCCCCTTCTTTTTCTCTCTGTGGGACATCCTCTTTTCTTCCTTCCCTCTCCCCTTTTGACGACCAACACACGCTCCTCGTTGGCACTGACGTCGCTTCTGTCCTGCCGTGCGAGCTGAGGGCGGAGCTTAGGGTCACACATCCTGATGAGAGTTTGCTGTTTTTCTTTCTTTGTTTGTTTTTTTTCTTTCTCTTTTCTTTCTTTTTCTGGATTTTTCGAGATCGTTTCCATGCTGTTATTCTCTCTGGATGGATGGATGGTTTGCTGTTGTCTTTCTCTTCTTACTCTTTCTCTTCTCTCTCTTCTCTCTCTCTCTCTCTCTCTCTCTCTCTCTCTCTCTCTCTCTCTCTCTCTCTCTCTCTCTCTCTCTCTCTCTCTCTCTCTCTCTCTCTCTCTCTCTCTCTCTCTCTCTCTCTCTTCTTCTCGTTCTCTCATGGATACTACTGCTGCTACTACAACCAATAATAATAATGATGATGATAATAATAGTAATGATCATAATAGAATCTAATGATAGTAATAATAATGTATAAAAATAATAATGATAATATATAGTAAAAATGATAACGCTAACCAGACCAAAAATTAACACTATTTTCTGCAAGAACCTCCTCTTTATCATCATATTCTTTCCCCTTCTCCCTTCTTTCACTCCTTTCCTTCTCTTCCATATCCCCGAAAGAGAATGCGACAAAAAGACATCGGGAGAAGGCGTGGCAGCTCTCGGTGGGCGTGGCTTAGGTCCCCGTCACCGCCGCGTCACCGCCCTCAAGGTGTTCACGGGCGGGTTCCTGTGTGCTTGCGGCCCCGACAAGGTGTTCGTGTTTCAGAAGAGCGATGACGTCAATGAGCACTATTTCCAGGTGGCGTAAGAGCGAGTTTTGTCTGTTTATGCGCCCGTTAATCAGATCCTCCTCCTACCCCCCCCCCTCCTCAAGTATTCACCTATATTCACTTTATCTATTTCGTTTTATTTGTTCGGTGTTGTATACTGTTTTGGCTGACTTTGCTGGCGTGGTAATTTTTTCGTTAATGAAAATGTGGTTTTGTTTCTCTTTTTTTCTTTTTTTTTTTTGTTCTGTTTTTATGTGTTTGGTTCCTATGATTCAATGGTCAATGAACATTCACCAGAGACAAAGATATGCCTTTTTTATGCTGTAAAAAAATTGGGTCAGATTCACCCTCCATTCACAACGTTTCTTGTGTATACTGCCCGTTCAAGATCCACTTCAGGTTCATACGTAGTGGGAATACCTTAGGAGAAGATTCACCACTTTCCATGAGAAGTTGACCAATGAAAAACAATTTGTCCGATCTGAAGAAACATTTTTTTTTTCCCCAAAGCCACAGCACGGTAGGCTTGGGGTGTTTTTTCGTGACCCTAAAGTATCATAACTGAGTAGCTACAATGTTTTTTTTAATGAGTTAAGTGTCTTACAAGGTGTGCTGTGTAGTGCAGTGGTGATCGTGCCGGTCTTGCAATCTTGCTGACCTGCGTTCAGTCCCGCGCGCGACCAGTGAATGGTAACCCCGCCTATTCCTTACACACAGGAGATTTAGAAAGCAAAATAAAAAAGACAGTATGTCACAGCAAAGAATATCCATTGTAACAAATGGATTTGAAACTAAATCTTTAATCCATCCTGTAAATCATTACATCGGTATTATAAATATAATACCGATATAATGTAATATAATACCGATGTATACCGGTGTTGTATACTCCCAAGTCGTGTGTTGGAGCGCGCGACGGCCTGCTGCCAACTTGATCGTCGAACGGGTGGTGAGTGTTAGACTTTCTCACGGGAAAATTCTTGCAAGGGGGTTTTTATCTCTTGATTATGGATTATTACCTCTAATATTCGACGCCCATTCACTTTCAGAACCGAAGTATTGGTTCAAGATTCACTTTTCTCTGCTTTCTCTTCGTCTACGGTTAGCTCAGATCCCACCTGTGAAACCATAACACTGGGTCAAGATTAGGCTTCTACTCGAACCTTGAGGGGGGGGTGGAGGTTCTAACTGACGGGTGCAGTAGTTATTTGTTTTAGAATTGTTCTGTGTGATTATTGTTGTTTTGTATTATGCTGTATATGTTATGTACTATTTATCTATCTATATCGTTTTATTTGTTCGGTGTTGTATACTGTTTTGGCTGGCTTTGCTGGCGTGGTAATTTTTACGTTAATGAAAATGTGGTTTTATTTCTCTTATTTTTCTAGAATTTCATAGTTACTGCTGTTTTTATGCGTGTTTGGATCCTATAATTCAGTGGTCAATTAACATTCACCAAAGACAAAGATATGCCTTTTTTATTATTGGGAATAGGAAAGGTAAATAAAATTATTAGTAAACAGCAGTAAATACATTCTAAGTGGATTTTTTGATTAATTTAACCCATTGGGAACATCAGTACATCTTAACCAGAAATATAGTTATACCATGAGTCATAGTATACTGTATAACCTGCATTCTTATATTCATCACCCAATATTTGTGTTTATCCTAATTCCCTCATTTACTTACCTACTATTAGTCATATATGAATATAGGGCATGAATTTGGATAAAAAACATTGTACAAAATTTGTAAAATAAACATATATAGTATATATCACAGCGATATCTTCATTCAAGTATCTGTATTGTGACATTTCTAAAATCCAATGTGACTTTTACCTTAGTGTAACTTCCTCAAGAAACAACTTTTCCTACATACGTTTCGCCATCCTTAACCCAAGCCCTCGTTCTCCATCACGGGAAAGGCTAGATCAGTAGCAACTCGAGGATGTGTCATGGCGTCTGTTTTGATGATTGTTCAGTGAAAATATTACCATTAAAGTAATTATTCTTCATCTTTCTTTAAAATTGAAAAAAAGACCAAAATGATCGACCATATTCACAAAGCATCCGTAACTTTTGTGACGTCATCAAAATAAACCCATGTGCCTCCCCCCCCAAAAAAAAATATATAATAATAATAATATAAATAAATAAATAAATAATAGAATCAGCCGCCACGACACCCCCTCGAGTTGCTACTGACCTAGCCTCTCCCGCTCCATCGCAGCGCTACATGCTCCGGATATGCGAGCCTTCCCCGGCAGCCCTCGTCAGCGGCCGCGGAGAACACACTATCACGACACTTTCGTTGTCTCCCGGCGAGAAGAACATCGTCGCCGCTACCCACACCCGTCAGCTGTTTACGAATCCTCTGCCTTCGCTCGAGGCTGCTAAGGTATGGTGGTAGGGGAGGTGGGAGGGGATGGGGGGGGGCGAGGTGAGGGTAAGGGGTGTTTCGTTGTAGTTTTTTGTGTGTGATTTTTTTTGATTTTTTGTGATTTTTGTTGTGTTTTGTGGTTTGTGTTATTGGTTTTTTTTGGTGTACGTCTGGTTTGACTCGAATTTTTTTGTGTATGTATATTAGGGAAATGTATCACCACTTGCCTACTTTCCCAACTCCTCTTGCTGTCTCTTCTTCCCCATCTCTTCATCTCCCGACTGCCTACTCCCCCATCTCTGCCCGCAGTTGCCGAGCCTCAAGTTCTCTTCCCCTGCTCTCCCCTGTTTTCATTCCTTCTCTACTTATTCCCCAATCTGCCCCAAAATCTGATAAGCACCATGTTCTCTTTTCCATCTCTCCCCTACTTAACCCCCATCTGTCCCCACAGATGCCGAACCTCATGTTTTCTTCCCCACCTCTCCCCAATACCTACACCCCAACTGTCCCCGCACTTGACGATCCAAACCTCTCCCACCTCATCACCCCACTACCTACTCCCCATTTCCCCGCACTGCCAAGCCTCGTCTTCTGCTCCCCGCTCTCCCCACTCCCCATCTCCCTCTATCCCCATCTCTCCCGCAGCTGCCAAAACCTCGTCTTCTGCTCCCCGCCTCTCCCCACTCCCCATCTCCCTAATATCTAGTCCCCATCTCTCCCCGCAGCTCCCGAGCCTCATGTTCTCCCCCCTCCACGCCCGCCACCACGAAGGCGGGGTCGTGGACGCCGACGGGTGCCTGTGGAAGACCATCGTCGTGAGCGGAGGCCAGGACCGCACCGTCAGGGTCTGGGACTACCAGGAGCACTCCCTCCTCCTCACGCACGCCTTCAGGGAGGACATATTCTCCCTTTCGCTCCATCCTACTGGTAAGGGGTTGGGAAAGTCGAAGGAGAAGGGAGTGAGGAGGAAGGAAGGGAGGATAGGGTCGGGAGAGTTGAGGAAGAAGGGAGCGAGGAGGAAGGAAGGGAGGATATGGTCTCCCTTTCCCTCCTTCCTATTGGTAAAGGGTCGGGAAAGTCGAAGAAGGGAGTGAGGAGGAAGGAAGGGAGGATATGGTCTCCCCTTCCCTCCTTCATACTAACAAAGGGTCGGGAAAGTTGAGGAAGAAGAGAGGATATGGTCTCCATTTCTCTACATTTTCCTGTTATAAGGCTGCAAGAAGAGAGGAGGAAGGAAGGAGAATAGAGTATCCCTTTCTCTCCATCCTACTGGTAAGACTAACTCCGCCACTCCGCCTCTCGCTTTGGTTACATTAAAATTTCACTCTCCCGGTCTTCAGGCTTTTGTGACAATGTTACAACTGCTTTATATTACTTACCTAATTTCTAAGACAATTGTAGACTAGATCTTCACCCCCCCCCCAAAAAAAAAAAAAAAAAAAAAACAAGGAGGGAAGGATAGGGTGGGGATGGGGAGCAAAAAGGTAGAAGGGAGAGGGAGATGGGAGGAAAGGAAACGAAGGAGAGAGGGTGAGACAGGGAATACTTGAGGTTATCAGGAGAATGAAGAGAGGGAGGGAATAGGCGAGAGAGGGAAATGGAGAGACAAAGATAATACGAAACGCAAGAAGAGATATACGTAAAAAAATATATATACAAATCTCCCTAGAAAAAGCCCAAAAAAATCACCCCCGTCTCCCTCCAACCTTCATACCCTCCCCCCCTCCCTCCCCCCCACCCACCCCAAACAAAAGACACACAAAAATTACCAAATAAAACAAACAGCCAAATCTCATCCTGAAGGCCTCCACGTGGCAGTGGGCCTCACCGACGCCCTGAGGCTCCACCACGTGCTCTTCGACTGCCTCCGCCCGTACTCCGAGATCCGGATAAGGAGGTGCGGCGCCTGCAGTTTCTCGCCGAGCGGAAACCTCCTGGCGGCGGCCGACGGGAACCTCTTGGTCATCACCTCCAACGTCTCCCTCAGGAAGATCTTCACGCTGAAGGGGCACTCGGCGAAGGTCGGTTGGGGGGGGGGGGAGAGGTAGTTTGTGGGGAGTGTGGGGGGAGAGAGTGTTTGGGGGTTTGGGGAAGAGTGGGGAGGGTGTGGGGGAGGGGGTGGGAGAGGGAGGGGGTGGGAGAGGAGTTTGTGGGGGAGAGTGGGGGTGGGAGAGTGGGTGGGAGTCCTGTGGGGGGGGAAGAGTTTGTGGGGTTGGTGGAGGAGAGGAGTCTGTGGGGAGAGTGGGGGTGTGAGAGAGAGTTTCGTGGAGAGGTGAGGTGAGGAGGGAGTTGTGTGAGGTTGGTAAATAAGGGAATGGTCCTGTTGTGCCGTCGGAGGTTGGGGTTGGTGGGAGGTTAAGGAGCGAGGAGAGATGTTGGGGGAGACATGATGGGGGTGGGATGTGCATGGGGCTAAGTAGTTGAGGGTGTTAGTGGGGGCGTGGCCGAGTTGGAGGGAGGTAAGCCGGGGTATGAGTGTTTGTGGATATGCGTGTGGGTAGGATTGCTTGGTGGTGTGGGGTTGTTTGTGGGCATATGGTATTGGTCTGCATGTGTCCACGTGCGTTTGTATGCACATGCATTGTAGAAAAGGCATGAATGAGACTGGATATCTTCACAATAAAAGAAATGTATTTGACCGGTTTCGATTATGATGTATCTCTTGTATTGTGAAGATATCCAGTCTCATTTATACCTTTTCTACATTTGTCAACATGGATACGGTTCATGTACATGCATGGTAGCTCCTACACGTAGATGTAAGTCTATTCATGTCTGTGCTTGGGTATAAGATTACGTTATATTAACTCCTCTCTCTCAGGTGACTGGCATAGGCTGGTACCCAGACAGTTCAGCGGCCATGACCTGTGCTGCTGATGGCACCGTGGTGGGCTGGGATGCAAACAAAGGACAGTCTATCTGGGAGGTGCGCTTGATAGCTTTTCTGTCTTATCTGTTCATCGTAATTGTCTTTGTTGTTTTTTTAGTTGTTGGTTTACTGAAGCATTTCCTCAATGTTGTTTTTTAATAGTTTACCCTCTCTTTCCTGTTTTCTTTAGTTTCTCTTCTGGTATCTACAGCCTTTCGCTCCGTTTTCTATCTTCCGTTTATTTCACTGTATATCCCTCAAATGGTATCAAACTCTCTCCTACGGACATCACAAACTCTCTCTTACGAATATGCAAATTAACCGCAGACCTTTCAACCGCAACTACGAATAACCACAACACTTTCCTCGATCTCCCGCAGGTGTCTTCCCTCACGTCCTCGAACTACCTGACGTGGACTCTCTCCCTCGACGGCAAGCCCACGGTGGTCGTAGGTCACGGGTCGTCCTTCACCGAAATCACAGGTGGTCAGGTCAGCCTCTCGAAAACCTGTGTTTTGTTATGTTTGTGATTCTTATTAGAATGACGAAGTGCATTTTCGTTCGAATGTGTTACTCGGGTGATAAAGTGCTTAGGTTAGCCGGGTTATTTCATCTATATGGAAATTAATATTAGATATAGAGGATAGAACAGATAAAGAATACGATTTCTAAGATCTAATTTACATAGAGAAATACAGGGACTTAAATCCCCTCTCTGCATTATAGAACCTTATCAAATTACCCAAACTCCCTCACAGATGGTCCAAGACATCACCTATGAACCCGGTGACCTGACCTGCGCCGGTCTCTCTCCTGTAAAGACCCTAGTGACCCTGGGATCGACAGCAGGTCAGCTGGTGGTCAATAGATACCCTCTGCACATGGCACAGAAGTTCACAGCATTTCCGGCACACAGCGGCTCTTTGAACAAGGTCCTTCTATTTCTTTATTAATGTTTGTTATATTAATTCTATTAATATTCTGGTCCTGATGGCTACTGATAGGAATACATATTTTTCCTTCATTTTTTCCAATTTCTCACTCATTTCCCTTCATTTCTCCCTTATTTCCCCCATTTCTAAATCATTACCCCGATATCTCCCTCATTTCCCTCCATTTCTCCCTCATTTCCCCCATTTCTCTCCTTTCCCCCTCTCATTTTCCCTCCATTTCTCCCTCTTTCCCCATTCTTTCCCATTTTCATTTCCCATTTCTCCCTCATTTTCCCCATTTCTCCCTCATTTCCCCATTTCTTCCATTTTCTCCATTTCTCCCTCATTTCCCCCATATCTCCCTCATTTCCCCCATTTCCCCCTCATTTCCCCCATCGTTCCCTCATTTCCCCACCATCGCTCCCTCATTTCCCCCCAGGTGCTGGTGACGGGCGACGAGAGCAAGGTGGTGACGTGTGGCGCTGACGGCGTGATCCTGGTGTGGCGAGTGGCGGCCTTGGAGGAGGACTCACCCGGGTACCTGGCGGCGAGGGAGAGGCTGGAGGATCTGCCCCGCGTCCCGGAGATGCTGGTGACCCGGGCTGACCTTCAGGTGAGGGATGACCCGGGGGGTGGGTGGGGGGCGGGGCGGGGGGGTGCTGAGTTATTGGGCCACTTCGTTATCGGTTTTGGAAGTCGGGATATCTTCGTGTCCTTTTGTCTTTAGTTGTTATCTAATCTAGTTTTTTTTAAAGATTAAGGTATGGTTTATAAGTGTCCATGGAGGGAACATTCGCAAATAAAAGGACCGAATCTTAGTATTTCTTTATTCTAAGACCAGACTGAACCCCTTACCTTCCCCATGCTCCTCTCTCGTGGAATTCTCTTCTGTGTGTTTGTTTTTGCCGATGCTCCTTGCCACTCCCACTGTGTCTCGCGTCTATTACGTTAATTTGTTCTTTTCTCCCCTTTCCCCTTTCCTCCTCTTTTTCTTCTTTGGATTATTATCTCTCCTCCTCCTTCTCCTATTCTCCTTACCCTTCTCATCGTCCTTTTCTTCTTCTTCCTGTTATAATTATTATTTATCTTCCTACTACTTCTCGTCTTCTCCTCCTTCTCCTCACCCTCCTCCTCCTCCTCCTCCACCACCACCTCCTCCACCTTCTCCTTCTCCTCCTCCAGAAAACGCGTCACCACCTGGAGGAGCTGGAGCGTCGCGTGTCCTACCTGTCGAGGGACAAGGAGGTCCACCTGGGTCTACAGCAGCAGGAGTTCGCCGCGAGCAGAGACGCCCTTGTGGCCCGATACCAGACGATCGTCGACCAGATGAACGACACGATACAGGTAAGTCGCTCTTTTCTGGGTATGTCTGTAGGTGAAAATATAACTAAGCCACAATTAGAATTCAAAATGAGCGTGACGTTTCGAACTCTTCGCGAGTCCCACTTCAGACAAAAAACGAAATGGAAGATGTCTGTAGGTATGGTTCCGCTTTCAGGTAGGTGCGTTTCCGTGGTTTGTTGCTAGTGTGGTTGTGATATATTTATTTTTTTATACATTACTTGGATAGGTTTGAGGAGAGTTTGTAGAAATTATAGAGATTGTTAAAGGGAAGGTTTTTCCCCAAGTTTCGACCGTCTGGATCTGTTCCTCTGAGACAGACCCAAGGACCCACTGTCTCTCTCCCCAACTTCAAACACGAACACAAAAGGATCTTTCCCCTTTCCTTAGACCCTGGAGAAGGAACGCGAGCAGCTCAAGGACGGCCACAAGGACTCGTTGGCCAAGCTCGCTGAGGATCACAGCAACGTCATGGCAGACCACCAGCAGGAGTTGAGGAAGAAGCTCCTCTACGAGTTAAGGAAAGATGCAAGCAGGACAAACTCGAGGCCAAGCTGAAGGAGATGCAGCAGACACTCGACAGGTGATAGAAAATGAATCGATCTCGGGGCAGTTGGTGTTACTTTTCACTAAAAATATCGGATTTGTTTTTGTGTAATGAGATGATTGCTCTCATTGTGAGCTGCTTGCCCAATTTGGCTTGTCAGTTTCTGAATATTATCTTCAGATCATATAAAAGTTTAATTTTAAAAAATAAAAATAAACACGCATTGATCAGAAAATGTCTTAGAAATTCCACTAGTATTCATTTCTCATGATTCTGTTTTCTACAACATTATAGACCACTATAAGGAGTGCCTTTGCCTAACCAGAGGGCGCGTAAGGGACTGTACATTATCACTAAACATGCTTGAACCTTCAGGCAAGTCGAGGAAGCGGAAAAGAGGACTCGCCTGGAGCTGCAGGAGAGGCTGGACCAGCAAGAAGGGGTCGTAGAGCAGCTCAAGATGGATCTCGAGAAGGTAGGGTAAAGAGAAGAATTAATATTATTCTACGACCTTGATGTTTAGGT
The DNA here is from genome assembly GCF_003789085.1 of Penaeus vannamei. Taxonomy (NCBI): domain Eukaryota; kingdom Metazoa; phylum Arthropoda; class Malacostraca; order Decapoda; family Penaeidae; genus Penaeus; species Penaeus vannamei. The sequence goes on along the minus strand of NW_020871306.1, from coordinate 13,752 downwards.
GGGATGAGTTTTTAAAATCTACGGACCGTGCTCAGACGTTTTCAGTTACTGAAGAATATAAACGAACACTTGTACATTATATCAAGCCTTTCAGACTATCTAGTGTCATGTAATACAGCCTTTCAGACCTAGCATAGGTATGGGGTAATGTAACCACTTCATATCATCTGATGTCTTGGAAGATATACTTATGTTGTATCCTAAATTTGGAATGTAGTATCACATGACCACATATCAAATGTTACAATGCCTTTCCACGCCCAAGCCGTATGCCGGCTTGGTAGATGAGTAGATAAATTACTGATTTTCTTTTCTTTTAAATGATATATTATAGATCGTAATAATGTTATGATCTAGATTTTCAATGTAATACCATATATAATGTTTTGACCATGAATCAAATGTACCACAGCTTGCCCACGCCTGTGTAAATAAAGGACTAAATTAAACTAGGCTGTGAATTCTTCTTGGGATACGTGCCAATAATGCTGTAGATTATATTAGCGCAATTGGCCATCGCGCAGTTGATACATGTCATTATTCACAAATATGATTTTGTTGCTCCCTTTTCCCCTTCTTTTGGGTTTCAAATGGCTGAAGGTTGTAACGTAAATCATTATGATTAATCCACATGTGTGAATTGTGACGTGACTCACAGAATGATAATAACAACTAGAATAATCCCTTGCTATTACTTTTACCTCCAGTTAGTCAGCATAGAGATCTAATATTATATTGTGTGAACTTTCCATAATAACGTATAGAACTTTGTTACAAAACTTTTTAGCTGCCTTTCAGACTAACTAATGCGAGGTATAAATATTACAATGAAAATTATACACTTAGATAATAGTTAGAAAAGGCGTTGCACTAAGGAATAAATTAAAATAAACAAGTGGATACGAGCTGATTTACCCAATAACATAAAAACATGTATTAAACTGCATTATATATAAAGCTCCTTAGCTCATCTGCACATTATGTCACTCCCTCTTCAGTCTCATACCTATGTTCTGTAAATGCTTTAAGTTACGAGAGAAAGGGAGAGTAAAGATGGAGAAAGAAATAACCACGTGAAAAACACGTTTTAAAAGACGAAAAAAGAGCCCGATTTCAGAAATTATGTTAGTATTGATGGACTTACCTCCACCTGCCGCTTCCACCTCCACCTCCGACAGACAACGGCGGAGCTTGAACGCGAGAGGAGCGAAGGCGCGGAAATCGTTCGTCTGGTGGAGGCGGCGACGGAGGCCGAGCTAGGTCAAGTGAGGTCGAGTCTGCACGCCCAGCTGGCGGAGGAGCACCAGAACGTCATCAGACTTCGTAGTGAGATGGCAGCCATGAGGAAAAACTTCGTCACGTGAGTTGACTTCCGTTCCTCCTTTCCCACTTCCGCTTCAGGGCCGCGGAAGGTCGTCGTGTCCACGTGAACAGCTGCAGTGCTAGCTTCAGTGGCTGTAACATCACTTTTAAAAAATCCAATTCAGTTAAATCTAATCCCATTTAACTAAGAAACTTAAACACTAATTTCTTTCGAACAGAATTACAAACAAGAAATGTAATTCGTACCATTTTAACTAAAAAAAACTTACGCACTATTTTTTTCGAACAGAATTACAAACAAGAAATGTAATTCGTCCCACCTTTTACCTAACAAACTTAAACACTAATTTCTGTCGAACAGAATTACAAACAAGAAAAGTAATGCGTCCCATATTAACTAAAAAAAACTTAAGCACAATTTTTTTGGGAACGGAATTACAAACAAGAAATGTAATTCGTCCCACCTTTTACCTAACAAACTTAAACAATTTCTTCGAACAGAATTACAACAAGAAATGTAAATATTAACTAAAAAAAAAACTTAAGCACCGAACGGAATTACAAACAATTCGTTTTAACTTCGAAGCACCACGAATTACAAACAAGAAAATTCGTCCCACCCCTAACAAAAAACACTAATTTACAAACAAGAAATGTAATTCGTCCCACAATCACACAACAATTCCCACAAATCGATAACCCTTTCCCTCGACCTCCCAGCGTGCAGAGGGAGCGAGAGCAGAAGGAGGAGGACCTGAGAGCGCTGGCGGACGACAAGGCCAAGCTGCAGTCGTCCATCCGGGGTCTTGAGCGCGAGCTGGCTGCCCTCAGGCGCGAGGTCAACCACAGGGACGACATCATTCACGACAGGGTCAGTCGTCTTCGTGGTCGTACTGGAGAGAAGAAATGCGTGTGTTATGTGGCCTCTATGAATGATTAAGAAAGTTTGACTGTTTTATTTGTACTTTCTTGTCTTGATGGTGAATGGACATAAATAAAGGAGGGAATGATTACTACGAAGGGAGATAAAAGATTTTCCAAGGTTATTCGTCCTCTGTAACTCACTTGTCGATGAGGATCAATGTCATGAGAGAAAGGGGGAGAGAGAGAGAGAGAGAGAGAGAGAGGACAGAGAAGAGAGAGAGAGAGAGAGAAGAGAGAGAGAGAGAGAGAGAGAGAAGAGAGAGAGAGGAGAGAGAGAAGAGAGAGAGAAGAGAGAGAGAAAAGAGTGAGAGAGAAAAAGAAGGGAGAGAGAGAGAACGAGAAAAGGAGAGAGAGAATGGATTAATAAAAACAACATGGCAGTTGTACGAACGAAGCTTCAAAAGGCCCAAAAGCACAACAAAGCCCCACCCCCCTCCCTATATAAACAAACAAACAAACAAATCGATTTCTTTTCTGATTCGCTCCCCCTCCAACCCAACCCCCAGGAGAGCAAAATCACCAACACGAGGGAGAGAATAGGAGAGCTGGAGAAGCAGAGGTTCCTCCTCGACCACCAACTCGGCCAACTCAAGGAGGAGCTCGAGCCACTGCAGGCGGCACTCGATCAGAGGTCACACCAGATCAAGCAGGTAAAGGGAGTGATTGTGAATTATTGTTGTTATTGGTATTATTATTGTTGTTGTTTTGTTGTTGTTATTGGTATTATTGTTGTTGGTGTTAGTGTTGATGTAATTTGTCCTTTCATCCTTCGCTCTTTCTCTCTTTCTGTCTCTCTCCCCTCTCCTTTTCCTTCGTTTTCTCCCTCTTCCCTTCCTCAATCCCCCCTCTCCCTCTCCATCTCTGTCTTCCTTTCTCTCCTTCCCTCCACCCTCACCCCATATCTTCCCTCTCCCTCTCCTTCCATTCTCCCTCCCCTTCCCTCATTCTCCTCCTCTCCTCCTTTCTCTATCCTTTCCTCTCCCTTCCACCCTCACCCTATATCGGTCCCACTTCCTCATACCCTCCCTCTCCTTCTCCCTCATTCCCTCCTTCTACCTCTCTTTTTCCTTCTCCTTCTACTTCACATTTTCCCTCTCCCCCTTCTCCCTCTCCCCTCCTCTTTCTCCCTCTTCCCCTCTCCTCTCCCTCCCCTCTCCCTCATTCCCTCCCTATCCTTCACATTCTCCCTCTCCCCCATTCCCACCTCTTCTCCTCTCCCTCCCCCTTCCCTCCTTCTCCTCTTCTCCCTCTCCCTCATCCCTCCATCTCCCTCACTCCCACCCACCTTCTCCCTCTCTCCTTCTCCCCCGCAGATGGAGGAAGAGATGAGCGAGACGCGGCTGGTGGTGAGCGCCCGCGACCGCCAAGTGAAGGAGCTCGGGCAGCGGCTGGTGACGGCGGGCCAGCAATCGCGGCATTTGCAACAGAGGAACCACAACCTCGCAACAACCCTCACTCGCGTCTTGGCCGATCTGGCTTCAGCGACGCATCTCATTCATCATCCGAAGAAGCTCAAAGATGCGGTTAAGGTTGTTGTTGTTGTTGTTTTTTCTTACTGTTTAGGGGAGATTTTTTTTGTATTTCTTAGTTTTTTTTTTTTATTTTTGTTGTTGTGGTGGGTATGGTATTTTAGTTGTATTTTAGTTGTTTTTTTAGTTTTGTTGTGGTGGGTTATGGTAGTGAGAGTTTAATTTGTATTGTTTAGTCTGCGATGTTTCGTTAATTGAATATCTATTATTTTATAGCAATTATTATTTCTTATTTTCTTGCCTCTTTATCCATGGCATTATGAGAAATACTAATACTACCCTGTTTTCCTTATCGTTCCACTTAGAGTCAATATCTATAGATTTATTTTGAGATAAATACTTGCATGTCCCTCTCAACTAGTTTCTAATTATAGAAATCAGTTCACTTATTTCTATTCGCTTTGTAACTTATTTATTCATATTATACTTACTTATCTTAATAAATCTTAAAACCACCACTCGACTTACCATGTATTGTGAGCTACTAACTTTTTTTTCTCTCTCTCTTTTTTCTCTTTTCTTTTCTTTTTTTCTTTTTTCTTTTTTTTCTTGCCAAAGACTCTGAACGATAAGTACGTTCAGAGCGGACGACTTAAGGAGTTCTGGACTCGACCGGATTTGGATAAGATTGCGACTTCTTCTGCTGACGACATGGCCAAAGTGAGTGAAAATCTATAACTCTCTGTCTCTCTCTTTCACTGTCTCTGTGTTTCTATTACTCTCTCTTTCTCTCTCTCTCTCTCTCATATATATATATATATATATATATATATATATATATATATATATATATATATATATATATATATATATATATATATATATATATGGCCAAAGTAAGTGAAAATATATAACTCTCTCTGTCTATCTCTCTCACTGTATATATATATATATATATATATATATATATATATATATATATATATATATATATATATATATATATATATATATATATATATATATATATATATATATATATATATATATATATATATATATATATATATATATATATATATATATATATATATATATATATATATATATATATATATATATATGTATGTATATTTATGTGTGCGTGTGTGTGTTTGTTTGTTTTGTGTGTTTGTGTCTGTGTCTATATCTATCTCCACCAATCTATCTCTCAAACTTTTTTTATTTCTTTCTGTATTTCTTCGTCTATTTAATAGCTATATGTAATCAAAAAAACTTATAAAGCATAAAGCACCATTTTCTCTTCATTTTCATAAAAGCTGATATACCCCAATATTACATCCTGTCCATTCCGTATTTTCCTCTCTAAAATGAAAATACTTCTTATAGTCTCTCTCTCTCTCTCTCTCCTCTCTCTCTCTCTCTCTCTCTCTCTCTCTCTCTCTCTCTCTCTCTCTCTCTCTCTCTCTCTCTCTCTCTCTCTCTCTCTCTCTCTCTCTCTCTCTATCTCTCTCTCTCTCTCTCTCTCTTCCTCTCTCTCTCTCTTCCTCTCCCTCTCTTCCCCTCTCCCTCTCTTCCTTCCTCTCCCTCTCACTCCCTCTCCCTCTCCCCCTCTCCCTCTCCCTCTCTCCCTCCCTCTCCCTCTCTCTCCCTCTCCCTGCTCTCTCTCTCCCTCCTCTCCCTCTCTCCTCCCACATCGAATAAAAATTTGCCTAACACACCCACCTCCCACCTCGCTTCCAGGCAGACTCGATGGGCGAGGAGGCGGTGCCGGAACTCCTGCGCCAGAGGGAGATGCTGGAGCGGTCAGTGGCGACCCTCCGTGCACAGGCGCAGAAGCAGGCACGAGCTAGCAAGGACCGGATCACCACGCTCGTGAAGGTGACCTGTCGTTTGACCTCGTTTGCCGTGACCTGGGCTCTGTTCTCGTGGCGGCTGTTATTGTTGTTCTTTGTTCTTGCTGTTATCGTAGTGATGATTATGATAGTAATGATTATGATGATGGTGATGATAATGATAATTATAGTAATAATTATAACATTTATAGTAGTAGTAATGATGACAGTAATGATGGTGATAATAATGATAATGTTAATAATACTATTGACAAATAAGAATAATAGTAGTAGTAATAATGATAATGACACTAACAATAATGATGATAATGAAATAATAATAATAATGATAAATACTCAGAGAGCGCATACCTAAGCCAAGGTCAGAGATGCAATAAAGATATTCGCACAAAGAATTACATTAGTATCAGGTGACGTCCGTAAACATAACCTTGACGGAGTTAAGACAATAGGATTAATGATGTAATAATTCAAGAAAATTCTGGACCCGAATCACCACCAAAATGAAATGGAATCTGGTCGGGTATTTTTTTTCATAAAAATCCGTTCATACCTTTTTGCAGCGGCTTCTGCTTCTGCATGAAAGTGCTGCCCAGTGTCGATTGGAGCATTGTGCAAAAAATTTCCTACCTCACTCTCTGCGACGTAGATCATCCGAAAATAGACCCTCAGATTCAACCCTGGTATCTCACCCAATTATTTTTTATGAGTTACCCCTACAACAAACAACGTTTTCTTTGGGTTCATGACGTTGCGCTTTCTATGGCATTTTTCCATACATACTATACCAAAAACAGTATTAAGATGATTATGAATGCTACGAAAATAACAATAGTGACATCGATATTTAAAACAGCATTCAGAACTGTAATTCCGCAAATGTCTTTGAGACGTTTAGTGTACTTGTAATGGGATAACCCCGAGAGCTGCTATTATATCATATTATAAAAGATAAAAAGAAGATCTTCACACTACGAGAGTTTATTAAGAAAAGGAAAAAAATATATAAATAATACACCGGGCACGCTGGACAAAACACTTTACAAATAGCGATCACAAAACGTAAACAAGAGAACATAGACCTACCCAGCTCCGAGGGTGAGGGTGAACTGCCGAAAACCCGCCTGAGCTGCTGGCTGTTAACTGCTTGTTTATGGGTCACAGCAATTGTATAAAAATCGGGTACAAGAAGACATCACATAAATAATTAGCAAACAATGCTACTAGCTAGGTACATTTAAAAGAAATAAAAACAAGATGGACCTCAGGATTCACTACACACTAAAAGGCCTCTTGTGCCTCCCTTCCTCCAGGAGAACAGCGACCTCCTGTCCTCCGTGAAGACGCTGGAATCCCGGTGCTGGCGTCTCGAGGAGGACCTCCGTCAGGCTGAGAGCATGGCAGGTCTGCGGGATCCTCGGTCAGGGCGTCGCAAGGCCTCGAGGGATCTCCTAGTGCAGACGGTGACTCGCCAGGCGGACACCATCGCTCGCCTGCAGGACCAGATCAGGACGCTGCAGGAGGTGAGGGGCGTGTCCGAAGGTCGAGTTCGTTCTCTCTCTCTCTCTCTCTCTCTTCTCTCTCTCTCTCTCTCTCTCTCTCTCTCTCTCTCTCTCTCTCTCTCTCTCTCTCTCTCTCTCTCTCTCTCTCTCTCTCTCTCTCTCTCTCTCTCCTTCTCTTTGGACACGTGGATTGATTGGATGAAAATGAGGTTGCAGTTCGTTACTCTCAGTGATACACGTCGTTTTGTTCAGATGTCACGGACATATTTACATTAGAATTATGGACGAAGGGCATGAGTCAAAGGAGCTGCAAAGATTTCCCTTAAATTTTCAATATTAGGTCATAAAAGATATGATATAGCTGACTGGCGCGATAAAGTGTTGTTGTTTTTTTCGTTTTCTTTTAGTAATCTGTATAAAGGAAATGAGATATTAGGGTTGTAAAATGACCGAATAACTATAAATACGTTTAGTGAATAGTTATACATCCCGTTTCAACCGCCGATCAATCAACAGAACCAACGGAAGGAAGAAGGAGGCGACGAAGACGACCAGACAGGCGACGCGAAACCTCAGCCAGCGGAGTCGGAGGACGTCGACGGCGCCAAGCAGTCTATCGTGCCACAAGAGGAACCTCCGGCGGCCAGGGCGGCCGTTGCGGCTATTATTGCCCACAAGGGATTATTGTTATTATTACCAGAATTGAGGAAATATTAGAGATAAATCTAGGTTTAAATATTAAGATTGAAAAGTATTGAAGAAGGTGAAGACAGGCCAGAGGATATGTATTGGGATGGAAGACAAGAAGAGCCACAAGTACGTAGATAGAAATACGTAGGAACAAGAATATGAAATAGATTAGAGAAATGAAGGAATTGTATTATGAAGATGTACACGAGACAGATTTTATTAGACGAATAGAGGACAAGATTAGCTATTGTACTAAAAGCAGAAAGAAACAGGGATATTTGTTATATTACAACAGTGAAGAAGAAAATGTATTAAAAATATGAAGGACAAGACAATCTATTGTGTCAGAGAGGCGAGAAAAAAATGTTATGTTTAAACATTACCAATAGTTATGCAAGGTGTATACATTTTAAGTGTTGTTAAACGGGTGATTTGAAGCTGTATTTATTGAGAGTATGTATAAATATAGTCATGATATTGATCATATTATAGTCTATTGTTATCTTGAATAAATACAATCCTGAAATAAATAAGACGTGTATGATTTTAATTGTTCATGTGTGTTTTATGTGTTCCTGTATATGTGTATAGATGTACACTTTTAACACATACTAGCATACACACACATACACATACGTAAATATTCACACACATACTCACACTCACACACTCACATGTACACACGGTCTCACACACTCTCACGCAAATACTAATACTAACAAACACGTACACACTTATACATATACATGCACACTTACACACACCCAACACGCATACACATATATACAAACACACACACACACACAAACGCACACATTCAAATACGTACACAAACGCGCACACATCTATCAAACCTTACATCCGTCCATTAATCCATTCATACGCACATATGTATAGGCTATTTATTTACATATCTATCGATCTAACTCTATAACTACCTGTCCGTCTGTCTGTCTATTTATTTGTCTATCTATCTGTCTGTCTGTCT
>NW_020871305.1:46797-49297 GCF_003789085.1 Penaeus vannamei | reverse complement strand
TGTGTGTGTGCGTAAGATTCGCGATTTTCGAAAAAAAACAAAGAACAAATGCAAATGCAAACTAAACACCCATGCAAATAATTGATGCCAATATTGTATCATTGCAAACCCCAAAGATTTCACCGAAAGCAATTAAACCCCAAAGCGAATATGCATGTTAACTGCGATCCTTTTCAATTTCATGCTTGGCCGAACAGGAAGCTATGCAGTTTTATTATATGATTAATCATTTTTAGGGGCGATTTGCAAGGTCAGACAAGGTCATACAGGATAATATATATAAATATATTCACTCACACACACCACACACACACACACACACACCTCACACACACACATACGCACACACACACACGTGTATATATTACACATACGCACACACACACACACACACACACACACACACACACACACACACACACACACACACACACACACACACACACAACACACACACACACACACACACACACATATATAATATATATATATATATATATATATATATATATATATATATATATATATATATTATATATATATATATATATACCTATACATATCCTTTCTTCCACTTGAACAGAAGTCAGGTCAAAGACATCGACTTTAATCCCATTCTGATAAGGTATGCTTGTAATTGTAGACTGAAGCAAGGGAAGAGCTTGTTATCGGATGAACGCAGCAAGGAATTAAAGGGGGATGTGAACAGCTGTTGGGTCGTTAAGCGATTAACTGTGAAATCTGACAGGGGAAGCACGGAATCCGGTTAAGGAGGAAATGAGAAGATATTCGTAAAGAGAATAGTAAGGAAATGAGAATATTAGTAAAGGAAATATTAGTAAAGAATGAGAATATTAGTAAAGGAAGTGAGAGAATATTAGTAAAGGAAGTGAGAGAGAAATTTAGTCTTCAGGCTTTGGGGGAGAGATAGCCGAGAAACAGATAGATAAGGAGGAGAGAGAAAGAGAGATAGAACAGATAGTCAGACTGAAAGAATGATTGGAATGAACAATGAGGATGATAGATACTCCTTAACAAATACGAAGTGGTTAATGAGAGAGAGGAGAGAGAGAGAGAGAGAGAGAGAGAGAGAGAGAGAGAGAGAGAGAGAGAAGAGAGACAGAGAGAAGAGAGAGAGAGAGAGAGAGAGAGGGAAAGAAGGAAAGAAAGAAAGAAAAAGAAAGAAAGAAAAAAGAGAAAGAGAAAATAAGAAAGAAAGAAAGAAAAAAAAAAGAAAGAAAGAAAGAAAAAAAAAAAGAGAAAGATAGAAAGAAAGAGAATATACAACATTAGTCACCACCTCTAAAATCCCACAAAGTACATGCCTCATTTCCTAACACAACACCGCAGTCGTCCCTTCCTCTTCTTCTCAAAACAGGGCTTGATTCTGTACAACAGCTGTGACTTCCCCTCAGCTGACTTTTGTTTACATGGAAAGGGAGACTGACGTAACCCAGCATTCTCTCTCTATCTATCTATCTATCTATATATCTATCTGTCTATCTCTGTCTATCTCTATCTCTCACTCTCTGTCTATCTCTCACTCATCACTCATCACTCTCTCTCTCTCTCTCTCTCTCTCTCTCTCTCTCCTCTCTCTCTCTCTCTCTCTCTCTCTCTCTCTCTCTCTCTCTCTCTCTCTCTCTCTCCTTCTCGCTCTCTCCTTTAAAAAAGGAAAATATATATATAATATATATTATATACTATATATATATATATATATATATATATATATATATATATATATATAAATATATATATATATATATATATATATATATATATATATATATATATATATATATATATATATATATATATATATATATATATATATAAACATCCTTGCTGCAACTTGAATGATTTTTTTCAACATATTTATATAGAGAGTGTTTCAAAAAATGTTTTGGAATATTTGAAAGCTTTCTAATTTCTGGTAAAGACTTCTTATCCTGCATATTGCATATTCACTCTATGAATCTGCGCTAAACTTTCCATTATATGCAGAACATTGAAAAATTCGCAGACGGATTTATCTCACTAAATGAATGACCTATTGAATTTTTATTTATTGTAAAACATCCCAGTTAGGAAATAAATTTATGCTACTCGTAGATCATAAAAGATGAAAGAGAGAAAAATAGGATAACAGTATAAAAGAAATGAAAAAAAAAAACTTTGCAGAACAAAAGAAAAGCGTTTCTATCAGCAAGAAAAGGATTGAATTAAATCTTTGGGATCAGCATCGATTCCAATCCCCCGCTAACTCTTAATCCTAATAGCAGTAAGATTGAAATTAAACCTGCTTAATCTCGAAATAAATCCTTATTCTAAACTGCACCATTAATGACTTGAGGATTTTCTGAATAAGGTTAAGAGCTTGAAATAAGATTCTCGAAGATTTATCACTATTAACAAGATCAAGATTATTTTCTCTCTCTTTCTCCTTTTCTTTCAGTTTTCTTTTTCTTCTTCTCTATTGTTTGTTATATTTGATATA
>NW_020871303.1:167080-177963 GCF_003789085.1 Penaeus vannamei | reverse complement strand
GAGAGGACGAGACGAGGCGAGAGAGAGGAGGGAAAGAGAGAGAGACTGAGAGAGAAGAAGAAGAAGATGAGAGGAGAGAGGAGAGAGAGTAGGAAGAAGAAGAGGAAAGAGAGAAGAAGAGAAGGAGAAAGAGAAGGAGAGAAGAGAGGAAGAGAGAGAGAGAAGAGAGAAGAAAAGAAGGAGAGAGAGAGAGAAAAAGATAGATAGATAGAGAGAGAGAGAGAGAGGAGAGGTGTTTCGGATGCGGTTTCGGGGTTGCGCTGGGAAGGCCTTTTGGCGGGACAAGCGGGTGTATCTCTCTCGGTTTCGGATTAGGTTAGATTGTTGGGGTTGGGTTTGAGGCGGGGTTGGGGGGATTGGTGGGGGGGGGCTTTTGGTTTGTTGTTTGAGTTATGGGAGTTTGGGGTGTCTGTATTGTTGTGTTGTTGTGTGTGTGGGTGTGTGTGGTGTGTGTTGTGTGTTGTGTATATGTGTGTGTGTGCTGCTTAGGTGGGGGGTGGGGCTGGGTGAGTGGGGGGGGAGGCTTTTTTGGTTTTTGTTGTTGTGATTGGTAGATGGGGAGTATATGGGAGTGTGTCTGTGTCTGTTTGTGTGTGTGTGTGTGTGTGTGTGTGTGTGTGTTGTGTGTATGTTGTGTGTGTGTGTCTGGTGTGTGTGTGTGTGTGTGTGTGTGTGTCCGTGTGTCCGTGTCCGTTGTGTGTGTTGTGTTTAGGTGTGTAGGTAGAGAAGTATTTATGTGCGTGATTCTGTGAGTGCGTGTGTGTGTGTGCCTCTGTATTTCTGTGTGTTTGTGTGTATTCATGTGTTTGTGTTGTGTATGTGTGTTCCAGTAGATAGAGAAAGAATCTGTCTATCTATCATATGTGTATGTGGATGTTTGTGTGTATTTGTGTGTATATTTATGTGTTATGATGTAATGACACATAATCGAATATGTATATGTAATTTTGTAATTGTGTGCATCTGTCTGTTGTGTATCTCTCTCTCTGTCTATCTATCTCTCTCTCCCTGCCTCTCCTTCTCCTATTATCTCTCTCTATATCTATCTATCTATCTATCTATCTCTCTCTCCCTCTTCCTCTCCTTCTCCCATTTTCTTCTCTCTCTCCTCTCTCTCTTCTCTCTCTCTCTCTCTCTCTCTCTCTCTCTCTCTCTCTCTCTCTCTCTCTCTCTCTCTCTCTTCTCCCTCTCCCTCTCCCTCCCCTCCTTTCCCTCCCTCCCTCCCTTTCCCTCCCTCCCTCCCTTATCCCTCCCTCCCTCCCTCCCTCCCTTCCCTCCCTTCCCTTTCCCTCCCTTCCCTCCCTTTCCCTCCCTTTCCCTCCCTCCCTCCCTTTCCCTCCCTCCCTTCCTTCCTTCCCTCCCTCCTCCCTTTCCCTCCCTCCTCCCCCCCCCTCCCCCCCCCCTAAAAAAAGATACATCAACACAAAAGGGAAAATATTATATGGAATCAGTAGATCCCTTACGGACATGAAAAAAAAACCCAAAACAATAAAAATGAAACGGAATCATTTTTTTCCTTTCAACAATCGAATGCAAATAGTTATAAAAGAGACTCAGCGCTCCCCCTTTCCCCCCTCCCCCCCCTCCTTCCCCTCCTATCCCCTCCCTCCTCATGTTGATTCAGTATTATATGAGAGGCCGAGTGCGCGCTCGCGGGCCCGCACCGTTGAAATTACAGACGACAAGTACCGTAAAAGGAAACTTGATTTTTTTATTCTTATTTTTTTCCCATGTTTCTTTGACTCAATCTTTATCTTTCTCCTTCTCCGCCTCTCTTAATCTCTTTTAATCTCTCTCTCTCTATCTCTCTCTCTCCTTCTCTCCTCTCTCTCTCTCTCTCTCGTCTCTCTCTCTCTCTCTCTCTCTCTCTTCTCTCTCTCTCTCTCTCTCTCTCTCTCTCTCTCTCTCTCTCTCTCTCTCTCTCTCTCTCTCTCTCTCTCTCTCTCTCTCTCTCTCTCTCTCTTCTCCTTCTCTCTCTCTCTCTTCTCTCTCCCTCTCTCTCTTCTCTCTCTCTCTCTCTCTCTCTCTCTCTCTCTCTCTCTCTCTCTCTCTCTTCTCTCTCTCTCTCTCTCTCTCTCTCTCTCTCTTCTCTCTCTCTCTCTCTCTCTCTCTCTCTCTCTCTCTCTCTCTCTTCTCTCTCTCTCTACTTCTCTCTCTTTCTCCTTCTTCTCTAATCTATCTATCTCTCCTTCTCTCCTTCTCTCTTCTCTTTCTTTGCCTCTCCCTCTGCCTCTCCACCCCCTCTCTCTCTCTCTATCTATCTATCTCCTTCTCTCTCTCTCTCCTCTCCCTCTGCCTCTCCTGTCTACCTCCCATCCCCCTCCCTCCCTCCCTCCTCTTTATCCCGTTTCTGCAATAATACAAGGCGATATTTCACATGCCATTTGCGTGTCGAGTGACCATATCTGACCGGGGAGAAGAAATGGAGGGGAGGGAGGAGGGGGTGAGGGGAGGAGGAGGGGTGAGGGAGGAGGACGGGTGAGGGAGGGAGGAGGGGGTGGGGTGAGGGGGAGTGAGGGGAGGAGGAGGGAGAAGGAGGGAAGTTTAAATGATTCGCATATGATTAGAATATAAAGACGAGGGGAAAAAATTTAGGGGAAAAAAAGAGAACACATTTCGGAGCTGGTTGTTCATGTTGGGACGAGGCGCAGGGAGGGGGTGGGGGAGGAGGGGGTGAGGGGAGGAGGCGGGAGGAGGGGATGTTCATTGATTTATAGTCTTTGCGTGGTGCGTGTGTGGCTAGGTTTTGTGGGTATGGGGCTAGGGGTTTGTGTGTTGTGTGTGTGTGTGTGTGTGTGTGTGTGCTGTGTGTGTGTGTGTACATGTATATATATATATATATTATTTATATATAATATATATATATATATATATATATGTATATGTATATAGTATATAATATATTAAATATCTATTATTATCACTCACTAGAGGACATAGACCTCTCTCAAATCTTATATTGAGAGGTCATTGGCAGTAATCCCTTGCCTGATTGACCCCATCCTAATCAGCTGTGATCAAGCGCCATCACTCGTTCCAGTAAGCAAGTTGTTTCAACACACACACACCAATATAATATATATATATATATTATATATATATATATATATATATATATATATATGATCGAAAGACAGAGAGAAAAGAGAGACGAAAGACGAGAGAGAGAGAGAGAGAGAAGCAAAAAAAAAAAAAAACGAAAGAGAGAGAGAGAACGCAAAAAAAAAAAAAAAAGAACAAGAGAGAGAGAGCGAGAGAGAGAGAGAGAGAGAGAGAAGAGAGGAGAGAGAAGAGAGAGAGAGAGAGAGAGAGAGAGAAGAGAGAGAGAGAGAGAGGAAGAGGAGAGAGAAGAAACGCCAAACAAAAAAAAAAAACGAGAAAGAAGAGAGAGAGAGAGCGCGCACGACAGAAGGAAGGAAGGCAGAGACAGCGGACCTTCTCCAACGGAAAGGAAATCGCCCAAAAAAAAAAAAGTTTTAAAGAGATTTGAGACGGAGGGGGAGGGGGGGGGGGGGAACGGTTGAAGGTGGAAGTGGAAGAGAATGATGTCGTGTTACAGGAATGAATATCTTACGTTTATGGGAGGAATGATTGGTGATATCTGGTGGTATTTGTCTATGTTTCTGTAGTCTAGATCGTCTTTTATTGTCTATGGATGTCTACTTTTCCCATCTGTCTTTTATTGTCGTGTCTATGTGTCTATCTGTCCTTTTGGGTTGTGTATCTGTCTTTATTGTCTATGGAGGTATTTGCTATGTGTCTGTCTGTCTATTTGTTGGGTTGTGTATCTGTCTTTTATTGGGAGTATGTCTAAGTTCTGTCTTTATTGTCTATGGTTTTGTCTATGTGTCTATCTGTCTATTTTGTTGGGTGTGTATCTGTCTTTTATTGTCTGTCTTATCTGGTTATTGTCTATCATGTATGTCTGTCTGTCTATTTTGTTGGGTTGTGTATCTGTCTTTATTGTCTGTGTAGGTATTTGTCTATGTGTCTATCTGTCTTTTGTTGGGTTGTGTATCTGTCTTTTATTGATGGAGGTATTTGTCTATGTGTCTGTCTGTCTATTTTGTTGGGTTGTGTATCTGTCTTTTATTGTCCTGTAGGTATTTGTCTATGTGTCTATCTGTCTATTTTGTTGGGGTATCTGTCTTTTATTGTCTGTGTAGGTATTTGTCTATGTGTCTATCTGTCTAAATTGTTGGGTTGTGTATCTGTCTTTTATTGTCTGTCTGTGTAGGTATTTGTCTATGTGTCTATCTGTCTAAATTGTGTATTGTCTTTTATTGTCTATGGAGGTATTTGTCTATGTGTCTGTCTGTCTATGCTGTTGGGTTGTGTATCTGTCTTTTATTGTCTATGGAGGTATTTGTCTATGTGTCTGTCTGTCTCTTTTGTTGGGTTGTGTATCTGTCTTTTATTGTCTATGGAGGTATTTGTCTATGTGTCTGTCTGTCTCTTTTGTTGGGTTGTGTATCTGTCTTTTATTGTCTATGGAGGTATTTGTCTATGTGTCTGTCTGTCTCTTTTGTTGGGTTGTGTATCTGTCTTTTATTGTCTATGGAGGTATTTGTCTATGTGTCTATCTGTCTATTTTGTTGGGTTGTGTATCTGTCTTTTATTGTCTATGGAGGTATTTGTCTATGTGTCTATCTGTCTAAATTGTTGGGTTGTGTATCTGTCTTTTATTGTCTGTCTGTGTAGGTATTTGTCTATGTGTCTATCTGTCTAAATTGTTGGGTTGTGTATCTGTCTTTTATTGTCTGTCTGTGTAGGTATTTGTCTATGTGTCTAATTGTTTTGGGTTGTGTATCTGTATTTTATTGTCTATGGAGGTATTTGTCTATGTGTCTGTCTGTCTATGCTGTTGGGTTGTGTATCTGTCTTTTATTGTCTATGGAGGTATTTGTCTATGTGTCTTATCTGTCTATGCTGTTGGGGGGTTGTGTATCTGTCTTTTTATTGTCTATGGATTGTATTTTTGTCTATGTGTCTATCTGTCTCTTTTGTTGGGTTGTGTATCTGTCTTTTATTGTCTATGGAGGTATTTGTCTGTGTGTCTGTCTGTCTATTTTGTTGGGTTGTGTATCTGTCTTTTATTGTCTATGTAGGTATTTGTCTATGGACCTCTCTGTCTATTTTGTTTTGTGTATCTGTCTGTTATTGTTTATGGAGGTATTTGTTATGAATTATGTATATTTTTGTTGTTGTGTATCTGTCTTTTATTGTCTATGTAGGTATTTGTCTATGTGTCTATCTGTCTTTTTGGGGTTGTGTATCTGTCTTTTAATTGTCTATGGAGGTATTTGTCTATGTGTCTGTCTGTCTATTTTGGTTGGGTTGTGTATCTGTCCTTTATTGTCTGCTGTGTAGTATTTGGTCTATGTGTCTATCTGTCTCTTTTGTTGGGTTGTGTATCTGTCTTTTATTGTCTATGGAGGTTATTTTGTCTATGGGCTCTGTCTATTGTTGGGTTGTGTATCTGTCTTTTATGTGTTATGAGGGTATTTGTCTATGTGTGCTATCTGTCTCTTTGTTGGGTTGTGTATCTGTCTTTTATTGTCTATGGAGGTATTTGTCTATGTGTCTGTCTGTCTCTTTTGTTGGGTTGTGTATCTGTCTTTTATTGTCTATGGAGGTATTTGTCTATGTGTCTATCTGTCTCTTTTGTTGGGTTGTGTATCTGTCTTTTATTGTCTATGGAGGTATTTGTCTATGTGTCTATCTGTCTATTTTGTTTGGGTTGTGTTCTGTTCTTTATTGTCTATGGTCTAGTATTTGTCTATGGCTGTCTATTTGTGTCTATTCTGTCTATTGTTGGGTTGTGTAATCCTGTTCTTTTATTGGTCTATGTAGGTATTTGTCTATTGTTTCTATCTGTCTGCTTTTGTTAGGGTTGCTGTATCTGTCTTTTATTGTCTATGTAGGTATTTGTCTATGTGTCTGTCTGTCTATTTTGTTGGGTTGTGTATCTGTCTTTTATTGTCTATGGAGGTATTTGTCTATGTGTCTGTCTGTCTATTTTGTTGGGTTGTGTATATGTCTCTTGGACTATCTGATTGTTCTGCTTATATGTCTGTTTGTCTATGTATCTATCTACTGTCAGTCTATCTATCTGCTGTCTGTCTATCTATCTTCTCTCTCTCTCTCTCTCTCTCTCTCTCTCTCTTCTCTCTCTCTCTCTCTCTCTCTCTCTCTCTCTCTCTCTCTCTCTCTCTCTCTCTCTCTCTCTTCTCTCTCTCTCTCTCTCGCGCTCTCTTCGCTCTCTTCTCTCTCTCTCTCTCTCTCTCTCCTCTCTCTCTCTCTCTCTCTCTCTCTCTCTCTCTCTCTCTCTCTCTCTCTCTCTCTCTCTCTCTCTCTCTCGCTCTCTCTCTTCCTATCATCCAATCTGCCTCGCCATTCTTCCATCTAATGAGCTGTTTGTCTGTCTATTCATCGGGATATTTATTTGTTCCTTTTTTCTTCTTCATTTCCCTCTTTCTCTCCATCTCCCTTTCTTACTTCGAGTCTTCCATTTCCTTCTCCTTCTATTTTATTTTTCCGCCTCCTTCTGTATCTTCTTGTCCCTCCATCTTCCTCTCTTTTCACTCTCTTTCTCCTCCAGATTCCTCTCCATTAGCGTCTCTTCCTTTCATTTCCTCTCCTCTTCATCCTC
Organism: Penaeus vannamei; assembly: GCF_003789085.1. Taxonomy (NCBI): domain Eukaryota; kingdom Metazoa; phylum Arthropoda; class Malacostraca; order Decapoda; family Penaeidae; genus Penaeus; species Penaeus vannamei. The sequence goes on along the minus strand of NW_020871303.1, from coordinate 171,311 downwards.
ATCTTCATCTCTTTCCTCTTTCTTTCTTTTCTATCTCTTCCCGTTTATTACCACCCTCTTCTTTTCCTTTCTTCTTTATCTCTTTCTCTTTACTCCGAAAGTCAGCTTTCTTTCCCACTTTCCACATTTATTTCTCTTCTTCTCCACTCCCTTTTCCTCTCTCTTACTCTCTCCAGAATTCTCTCCACTCCCTCTCTTTCTCCCTCTCTCTCCTCTATCTCTCTCTCTCTCTCCCTCTTCTCTCTGTCTCTCTCTTCTCTCTCTCTCTCTCTCTCTCTCTCTCTCTCTCTCTCTCTCTCTCTCTCTCTCTCTCTCTCTCTCTCTCTCATCTTCTCTCTCTCTCTCTCTTCTCTCTCTTATTTCTCTCTCTCTCTCTCTCTCTCTTTATTTCTTCTTTCTCTCTCGTCTCTTTATTTCTCTTTCTCTCTCTCTCTCTTTATTTCTCTCCATCTCCATGTCTCTTTATTTCTCTTCTCTCACTGTCTTCTCTTCTCTCCTCTTTATTTCTTCTCTCTATCTTCATTCTCTCTCTCTCCCATATTCTCACTCTCTCTCTCACTCTCTCTCTTCTCATCTCCCCTCTCTCTCTCTCTCTTCCTCCTCTCCCTCTCTCTTCTCTCTCCTCTCTCTCTCTCTCTCTCTCTTCTCCTCTCTCTCTTCTCTCTCCCTTCTCCCTCCCTCCCTCCCTCTCCCCTCCCTCCCTCCTCTCCTCCCTCCTTCCCTCCCTCCCTCCTCCTCCTCCAAAATTCCCCTCATTTTACCCCTCTCCTTCTCTATTTGCCTCTCCCTCTCCCTCTTTCCTAATCTTCAATCTCCTTCACACTCTCTCGTGTGGAGGTATGACGGATGGATGGATGGAGGACATAGAGAGAGTGTTGACAGGGGGTATTTTTCCTTCTTTTAAAGGGGGGGGGGTAGATAAGGCGATATAGTTTATATATTAAAGTGAGCGAATTAAAGGTTTAAGGGAGAAATAGGCGGTAGGGGGGGAGGGGGAGGGGATTTCTTTGTTTTGTCTGTGTTGTTTCTGTTGTTGTTCTGTTTGTCTCTGTTTTTTTTTTTTCTTTCTCTTCTCCTTTTTTCTCCTTTCCTTATCCTCTCTTTTCCTCTCCCTCTTCCCCTACCTTTCTTGTCCTTTCTGTTACCTCTCTTTGCCTCTTTCCTTTCTTGCCCTCTCCTTCTTCCTACCTCCCTCTCCGCTGCGCCACCCCCTCTCACTCCCAAATTTTCCTTAAATTCACTTTCCTGCCTCTCACCTTTAAGCTTTCCATCAAGGCGCCCCATCTCACTCCCCTCCTCGTACTACGTCCCTCTTCATCCTCCTGAAACGGTTTCAATTCATTTTTTCCCTTATTCCTTTCCATCTCTCTTCCATCCTCTTCTCCCTTCCCTTGTTCCTTTTTGAGTCTCCCTTTCGTTTTCCCTCTATTTTCCACTTTCCCATTCCCTTTTCTGTTTAGACCTTTATCTCCCCTTTCTTCCCTCCTCTCGCCTCTCTTTCTGCTCCTTATTCTTTTCCCTTTCTCCCTCCCTCTCTTTTCTTTCTTTTCCCTTTTCCCCTTCCCTTTCTCTCCCTCTCTTCTTCTTTTTTTTTCTCTCCCCTCTTTCTCCCCTTTTCCCCCTCCCTTTCTCCCTCCTCCCTTTCTTCCCTTTTCTCCTCCCCCTCCCTTTCTCCCTTCCTCGCTTTCTTCTCCTTCTTTTCCCCTTCCCCTTCCGAACGGCCAGTGAAGTGTACTTGCCTCGAAGAATGTTAGTGATAATAATGATAATGACAATAGTAACAATAATAACAATGATGATAATTCATTTAAAATAGAATTCTCATAGATTCGGAGTATACTGATTAATTTCATCATATCACAAATGTGTTATTGTGTGTGTCACTCTTTTATCCTTTTATTGTCATTTATATTGCCATTTGTTTTATACCGAAAGGAAACAACGTAAAGGTCACAGCTACAGAAGGATACGATTCCCGGCATGCGATGCACGGTTGAAGTCCGCAGTCACATTGTATATATTTTCAGTTGTGAATCGAAGACTAACCTTGCGAGTAAGAAAATGGAGGAACAGACAAAAGTTGAGAATTCTAATAAGATAATTGTTTTTGTTGTTATTGTTATTTCTATTATCATTACGTTTATCATTATCATATCATTATGATTATTATTGTTATCATTATAGTTATCATTGTTGTTGTTATTATAATTACCATTGTTATTATCATTATAATCACCATTGTTTATCATTATTCGTTATGATTATTATATCATTTATTATTACTGTTTATAATCATCATTGTTATGTTAAAAAAGGTACTGAATCCTGTAAAACTAACAAACCCCAAACAAACAAAAGACGAATAAAAGTAAAAAAAAAAAAAAAAAAAAAGATTTCAGTGAAAAATATAAGATGTCGACAGAGAGTAACATACCTTGTTAAAATCCCTCCGCAGTTTGGGAACCTTTGATCTACGGTTCGAGAGCAGAAAGAGAGAGAGAGGAATAGGAGAGATAGAGATAAGGATAAACAGACTTAGAGATTAGAAAGAAAGAAAGAAAGAGAAAAAAAAAAGAGAACAAAAAAAAGAGGGGCGAATGATCCTTGGAGAGGGGGGAAAAGAGAGGGGGGTGGGGTGTGGGGGGGGGGGGGGGAGCTAAGCCCATGTCATATCTCGGACATCTCGGCCTGAGGCAAGCGCTGGCCCAGTGCCAATTTGTGAAGGCACAGCATGAGGGACTCTACACTCCCCCAGGCCTCTTCATCTCTCTCTTTTTCTTTGGGGGTTTCTCTTGCTTCCTCTCTCTTCTCCTTTTCTCTCTCTTCTCTCTCTCTCTCTTCTCTCTCTCTCTCTCTCTCTCTCTCTCTCTTCTCCCTTCCTTTCCCCTTCGTCTTCCTCTTCCTTCCACTTCCTCCTCCTCCCTCTCTCATCCTTCATTCTTCATCCTTTACTCCTTTTCCTCCACCTTCCCAATCCTCCATCTTCCTCCTTCCTCCTCCTCTTCCTCACCACCTTTCTCCCTCTACCTCCTCCTCTCTTCCTCCCTCTCTTGTTCCTCCTCATGCTCGTTCCTCCTCCTAATTCCCTGACTTCCTCCTCTCCCCTCCTACAACCACCGAACTACATTATCATTATTGCATCTATAATTATCATTGTTATCAATTATAGTTATCATTGTTCATTTGTTATTATTTAAATTACCCATTGTTATTATCATATAATCCACCCATTGGTTATCATTATCGTTTGATTATTATCATCATTATTATTTACTGGTTTATAATCATCATTGTTATGCAAAAAACGGATACTGGAATCCTGTAAAACTAACAAAACCCGAAACAAAACAAACCAAAAGGACGAATAAAAGTAAAAAAAAAAAAAAAAAAAAAAGATGGGATCTTCAAGTGAAGAAAAATATAATGATGTCCACAGAGAGTAAACATAAGCCTTTTTAAAAATCCCTCCGCAGTTTGGGGAACCTTTGATCTTTACGGTTCGAGGAGCCAGAAGAAAGATGAGAGAGCAAGGGAATAGGAGAGATAGAGAGAGAGGAGTAAAACAACAGACTTAGAGATTTTTTATGTAAGTAAAGAAAGAAAAGAAGAAAGAGAAAAAAAGAGAGAACAAAAAAAAAAGAGGGGCGAATGATCCTTGGGGAGAGGGGGAGGAGGGGGGGCGGTTGGTTGGGGGGGGGGGGGAGCTAAGCCCATGTCATATCTCGGACATCTCCGGCCCGAGGCAGCGCTGGCACCCAGTGCCAATTTGTGAAGGCACAGCATGAGGCAACTCTCACCAGGCCTCTCACTCTCCTCTCCCCTTTCTTTAGGGTGTTTTCTCTCTCTCATTCTCTCTCTCTCTCTCTCTCTTCTCTCTCTTCCTCTCTCTCCTCTCTCTCTTCTCTCTCTCTCTCTCTCTCTCTCCTCTATCCTTTCCCCTCGTCCTTTCCTCTTCCTTTCACTTCCTCCTCCTCCCTTTCATTCCTCATCTTCATCCTAACTCCTTCTCCTCCACCTTTCCCATCCTCCTTCTTCCTCCTCCTCCTCCTCTTCCTTCACCACCTTCTCCTCTAGCTCCGTCTCGACTACCTTTCAATGCTTGGCCAAAACCCTTTGGCCTGATCCTTCTGGCTTCCCTTTTCTTCTTCTTTTTTTCCTATTTATTTATTTTCTAAAGTAGTTTCTGAGTCGCGTTATCGCCATTCTTTTTTGTGTCTATTTATGCTCTCCT
>NW_020871303.1:154041-156541 GCF_003789085.1 Penaeus vannamei | reverse complement strand
GTGTGTGTGTGTGCGTGTGTGTTTGTGAGTGTTTGTGTGTTTGTGAGTGTGTGAGTATGTGTTTGTGAGTGTGTGTGCGTGTGTGTGTGTAGTGTGCGTGCGTGTGTGTGTGTGTGTGTGTGTCTATCTCGTTCCCTTTCTCTATCAATTTATCTATCTACCTCTTTTTCTCTCCATCTGGCTTTCCTTTTTCTTCGGTTATCTATCATAAATGTATTCTTTGATATCATCAAAAATGTAATCATTCTCCATATCTACAGTTTCAATATCAAAACTTAAATCAGAGAAGTGTTAGCAAATCATAAGAAAACAACAATAAGAACAGACAAACAAAACAAATATAGAAACATCTAGAAAAGAAAACGAAAATAAACGCGGCCCTCTTGCGGTGGAAAAACGAACTAGCCAACCCAGGTCGCGTTCCATAACCCCTTTCATAAGAGCGAGCAAGACCAGCAGACCCGAAGGCGAATTGTTATCGTCTTTTATCAGCCCCATCGAGACCTGCAGACCGGAAGTGAATAACGGGAGAAGTAGGTCTAGTTACTCGCCGGAAGACTGCGCAATCTCGTTAGCATGTTGAGATCGGATGAGAGGGGAAAAGGGGGAGAGAGGAGAGGGACGGGTCGAGAGGAAGCTCAGTCGTGTTGTTGTTTTTTTTTTTTGTTGTTGTTGTTTTATTGTGTGAGTGTTTGCGTGTTGTGTGAGTGAGTGATGTGTGAGTGTGTGTGTGTGTGTGTGTGTGTGTGTGTGTGTGTGTTGTGGTGGTGTGTGTGTGTGTGTGTAGTCTTTGTGTTCGCTGTGTGCTTGTTTGTGCATGCGAGTGGGACTGAAGCAAGACAGGAACGATTAATATATATTTCTCTTCCGCTCACCCCCCCCCCCCCTTTCCTCTCTCTCTCTCATCTTACTCTCATTTTCTTCCTTTTCTCCTTTCACTTATTTTCTCCCTTCCTGCCTCCTCCTCTTCGCAATCCCTTTCCCACCCTCCTTCCCCTGCCTCCAGCCCAAGCTACCCACGATCCCTCTCTCCCTTCTACTTTTCCACACTACCCTCCTCCCACTTTTCTCCCCCTCCCACGTTTCCTAGTCCCCTCCCCCACTTTTCACCCCCTCTCACTTTTCCCCACTCACCTCCCCCCACTTTCCCCCAATCCCACGTTTCCCAGCCCCCTCACCCCACTTTTCTCCCCCTCTCACTTTTCCCCACTCACCTCCCCCCACTTTCCCCCAATCCCACGTTTCCCAGCCCCCTCCCCCCACTTTGCTCAACCCCCTCCTCCACTTTTCTCCCCCTCCCACTTTAACCCCCCCCCCTCCCACTACTCGATACAAGCAACCGAAAACAATCTTCTTCTTTATTGAACCGGAAACCCACAATTCTTTCGAAAGGTCACGTGATTGAAAAAAGTTAAAAAAAAAAAAATAAAAAAAAAATCTTTACAACTAACCCTATTGATATAGTTTCTTTTTTCATCTTTTTTCTATTTACTCATATTTATTCTTATTTACTTCAATCGGGGAAAATATCACTTTCACTTATTCAACCTAGAAGGAAATTTGAAAGATAATCCATTTTTTCTCTTCTCGGAATTTGTAAAAAAAAAAAAAAAAAAAAAAAAAAAAAAAAAAAAAAAAAAAAAAAAAGTAAGCCTGCACTTTTTTTTTCTTTTTTTTAATTCAGATTCACTTTTTTCTTCATCCTCATCAGACTCGGGATGTAGTCTATTATAGGCCTATGCCGATTTATGGCTATATGGCAATTGCTTTCCTGTCGGTACCTCTTTGAGGGCGGGAGAGGTGACTTCGATTGCCATATATGTCTGTCTGTCTGTCTGTCTGTCTGTGATTGTCTCTTTGTATGTATGTCTTCCTGTTTGTCTGTGATTTGTTTGTTCGTGTATGTCTGTTTTTCAATCTCTCTGTCTGTGATTTGTTTGTTCGTGTATGTCTGTCTTTCAGTCTGTCTGTCTGTGATTTTCTCTTTGTATGTTTGTCTTTCTATCTGTCTGTGTTTGTCTGTTCTGACCGTTTGTACTTGTCTTTTCGTCTGTTTGACTATGCTTGTTTATTAATCGTTCTGTCTGTGCTTATTTCTTTGTTTGTATGTTCTGTTTGTATGTGATTGTGATTGTTTGTTAGTCTGTAGATGTTTGCTTTTCTGTACGTCTGTCTGTATGTCTGTTTTTTCTGTTTTGTCTGTCAGTGGATATCTGTTTTTCTATCTGTCTGTTTACATGTTTGTCTTTATGGCTCTTTTTTTTCTTTCTTTCTGTTTCTGCTTATCTATTTATCTGTGCATGTTTGTCGTTATGAGTGGCTGTCTGTTGTGCTTGCCTCTTTGCCTGTCTGTTTGTTCATTTTTGTCCATCTGCCTGTCTGTCTGAACTGTCTCTCTATCTGTCAGTTTATGTTTGACACTTTGTCGGTCAGTCTGTCTGTGTGTCTGTCTGCAGAACTCTATCTATATGGATATGTGTTTGTCTGTCTTTCTGCGTGT
>NW_020871303.1:134041-149041 GCF_003789085.1 Penaeus vannamei | reverse complement strand
GTAGTAGTCCTGAAAAAAAAACATAAAACGAAGTAGTCCTGGAAAAAAAATTAAAACGAAGTAGTCCTGAAAAAAAAAACATAAAACGAAGTAGTCCTGGAAAAAAAAATTAAAACGAAGTAGTCCTGAAAAAAAAAACATTAAAACGAAGTAGTCCTGGAAAAAAATTAAAACGAAGTAGTCCTGAAAAAAAAAAAAAACATAAAACGAAAGTAGTCCTGAAAAAAAAAAATAAAACGAAGTAGTCCTGGAAAAAAAAAAACATTAAACAAGTAGTCCTGGAAAAAAAAAAAATTAAAACGAAGTAGTCCTGAAAAAAAAAAACATAAAACGAAGTAGTCCTGAAAAAAATTTAAAACGAAGTAGTCCTGAAAAAAAACATAAAACGAAGTAGTCCTGGAAAAAATTAAAACGAAGTAGTCCTGAAAAAAAAACAAAAACGAAGTAGTCCTGGAAAAAAAAAACATAAAACGAAGTAGTCCTGGAAAAAAATTAAAACGAAGTAGTCCTGAAAAAAAAAACATTAAAACGAAGTAGTCCTGGAAAAAAAAACATTAAAACGAAGTAGTCCTGGGAAAAAATTAAAACGAAGTAGTCCTGAAAAAAACATTAAAACGAAGTAGTCCTGGAAAAAAATTAAAACGAAGTAGTCCTGGAAAAAAAAAAACATTAAAACGAAGTAGTCTGAAAAAAATAAAACAAGTAGTCCTGGAAAAAAAAAAACATTAAAACGAAGTAGTCCTGGGAAAAAAATTAAAACGAAGTAGTCCTGAAAAAAAACATAAACTGAGCCTGAAAAAAAAAACATTAAAACGAAGTAGTCCTGAAAATAAAACTAAAAACGAAGTAGTCCGGAAAAAAAAACATTAAACCGAAGTAGTCCTGGGAAAAAAAAAAAACGAAAAGAGTAGTCCTGGAAAAAAATTAAAACGAAGTAGTCCTGAAAAAAAAAACATTAAAACGAAGTAGTCCTGGAAAAAAATTAAAACGAAGTAGTCCTGGAAAAAAAAAAAAAAACATTTTTAAAACGAAGTAGTCCTGGGAAAAAATTAAAAACGAAGTAGTCCTTAAAAAAAAAAACATTAAAACGAAGTAGTCCTGCGAAAAAAACTAAAACGAAAGTCCTGAAAAAAAAAAAAAAAAACGAAGTAGTCCTGGAAAAAAAATTAAAACGAAGTAGTCCTGAAAAAAAAAAACATTAAAACGAAGTAGTCCTGGAAAAAAATTAAAACGAAGTAGTCCTGAAAAAAAAAACATAAAACGAAGAGTCCTGGAAAAAAAAAAACGAAGTAGTCCTGGGAAAAAAAATTAAAACGAAGTAGTCCTGAAAAAAAAAAAAAACAAAACGAGTAGTCCTGCGAAAAAAAAATTAAAACGAAGTAGTCCTGAAAAAAAAACATAAAACGAAGTAGTCCTGGAAAAAAATTAAAACGAAGTAGTCCTGGAAAAAAAAACATTTTAAAACGAAGTAGTCCGAAAAAAATTTAAAAGTCCTTAAAACGAAGTAGTCCTGAAAAAAAAAACATAAACGAAGTAGTCCTGGGAAAAAAAAAAAAAATTAAAACAGCCTTAAAACGAAGTAGTCCTAGTCCTGGAAAAAAACATAAAACGAACGAAAAAAAAAATTAAAACGAAGTAGTCCTGCGAAAAAAAAAAAACTAAAACGACAGTAGTCCTGGGAAAAAAATTAAAACGAAGTTAGTTCCTGAAAAAAAAACAAAAACGAAGTAGTCCTGGAAAAAAATTAAAAACGAGAGTAATAGTCCTGAAAAAAAACATTAAAACGAAGTAGTCTGGAAAAAAAATAAACGAAGTAGTCCTGAAAAAAAAAAATAAAACGAAGTAGTCCTGGAAAAAAAAAAAAGTCCATAAAACGAAGTAGTTCCTGGAAAAAAAAAAACATAAAAACGAAGTAGTCTGGAAAAAAAACATTAAATAAAAACGAAAATAGTTCCTGAAAAAAAAAATTAAAACGAAAGTAGTCCTGCGAAAAAATTAAACGAAGTAGTCTGGAAAAAAAATTAAAACGAAGTAGTCCTGAAAAAAAACATAAAACGAAGTAGTCCTGGGAAAAAATTAAAACGAAGTAGTCCTGAAAAAAAAAAACATTAAAACGAAGTAGTCCTGGGAAAAAAATTAAAACGAAGTAGTCCTGAAAAAAAAAAAACATTAAAACGAAGTAAAGTCCTGCGAAAAAAATTAAAAACGAAGTAGTTCCTGAAAAAAAACAGTCCTAAAACGAAGTAGTCTGGAAAAAAAAAAAGAAACGAAGTAGTCCTGAAAAAAAAAAAACATAAAACGAAGTAGTCCTGGGAAAAAAATTAAAACGAAGTAGTCCTGAAAAAAAAACCTTAAAACGAAGTAGTCCTGGAAAAAAAATAGTGTAAAACGAAGTAGTCCTGAAAAAAAAACATAAAACGAAGTAGTCTAGGAAAAAAATTAAAACGAAGTAGTCCTGAAAAAAAACATAAAACGAAGTACGAAACGAAGTAGTCCTGGGAAAAACAAATTAAAACGAAATTAGTCCTGAAAAAAAACCTAAAACGAAGTAAGTCCTGGAGAAAAAAATTAAAACAAAGTAGTCCTGGCAAAAAAAATTAAAAAACGAAGTAGTCCGAAAAAAAAAAAACATAAAACGAAAAGTAGTCCTGGGAAAAAAATTAAAACGAAGTAGTCCTGAAAAAAAAAACATAAAACGAAGTAGTCCTGGAAAAAAAAATTTAAAACGAAGTAGTCCTGAAAAAAAAACCTAAAACGAAAGTAGTCCTGGGAAAAAATTAAAACGAAGTTAGTCCTGAAAAAAAAACATTAAAACGAGTAGTAGTCCTGGAAAAAAATTAAAACGAAGTAGGTCCTGGGAAAAAAAATTTTTTAGTATTAAAAACAAAAAAAGTAGTCCTGAAAAAAAAAACATTAAAACGAAGTAGTCCTGGGAAAAAAATTAAAACGAAGTAGTCCTGAAAAAAAAACATAAAACGAAGTAGTCCTGGAAAAAAAAAAATTAAAACGAAGTAGTCCTGGAAAAAAAAATTAAAACGAAGTAGTCCTGAAAAAAAAAAACATTAAAACGAAGTAGTCTGGAAAAAAAAACATAAAACGAAGTAGTCCTGAAAAAAACATAAAAACGAAGTTAGTCCTGGGAAAAAAATTAAAAACGAAAAGTAGTCCTGGAAAAAAACTAAACGAAGTAGTCCTGGAAAAAAAAATAAAAAACGAAGTAGTCCTGGGAAAAAAAAAAAAAAGTCATAAAACGACGAAGTAGTCCTGAAAAAATAAACGAAAGTAGTCCTGAAAAAAAAAATAGTAAAAAAAAATAGTAGCCTGCGAAAAAAAAACGAAGTTAAAAACGAAGTAGTCCTGGAAAAAAAAAACATTAAAACGAAGTAGTCCTGGGAAAAAAATTAAAACGAAGTAGTCCTGAAAAAAACATTAAAACGAAGTAGTCCTGGGAAAAAAAATAAAACGAAGTAGTCCTGAAAAAAAACATTAAAACGAAGTAGTCCTGGAAAAAAATTAAAACGAAGTAGTCCTGAAAAAAAAAAACATTAAAACGAAGTAGTCCTGGGAAAAAATTTAAAAACGAAGTAGTCTCTGAAATAAAAAAAACATAAAACGAAGTAGTCCTGGGAAAAAAATTAAAACGAAGTAGTCCTGAAAAAAAAACATAAAACGAAGTAGTCCTGGGAAAAAAATTAAAACGAAGTAGTCCTGAAAAAAAACATAAAACGAAGTAGTCCTGGAAAAAAAAAAACATTAAACGAAGTAAAAAAAAACATAAACGAAGTAGTCCGGAAAAAAAAAATTAAAACGAAGTAAGTCCTTGAAAAAAAAAAACATTAAAAAACGAAAGTAGTCCTGGAAAAAAATTTTAAAACGAAGTAGTCCTGAAAAAAAAAAAAAACATAAAACGAGTAGTCCTGGAAAAAAAAAAACATAAAACGAAGTAGTCCTGGAAAAAAATTTAAAACGAGTAGTCCTGGAAAAAAAAAAAAAACAATAAAACGAAGTAGTCCTGGAAAAAAAAAAACATTAAAACGAAGTAGTCCTGGGAAAAAATTAAAACAAAGTAGTCCTGAAAAAAAAAACATTAAAACGAAAAAGTAGTCCTGGGAAAAAAAAAATTAAAACGAAAAAGTAGTCCTGAAGAAAAAAAAAAACATTAAAACGAAGTAGTCCTGGAAAAAAAAAATTAAACGAAGTAGTCCTGAAAAAAAAAAAACATTTAAACGAAAAAGTAGTCCGAAAAAAAAAAATTAAAACGAGTAGTCCTGAAAAAAAACAAAAACGAAGTAGTCCTGGGAAAAAAAACAACGAAGTAGTCCTGAAAAAAAACACAAAAACGAAAGTAGTCCTGGAAAAAAAAATTAAAACGAAAGTAGTCCTTGGAAAAAAAAACATTAAAACGAAGTAGTCCTGGGAAAAAAAAATTAAAAACGAATAGTCCTGAAAAAAAAAACATTAAAACGACAGCTAGTCCTGGAAAAAAAATCTTAAAACGAGAATAGTCCTGAAAAAAAAAAAAAAAACATTTAAAACGAAAGTAGTCCTGGGGAAAAAAAAATTAAACGAAAAAGTAGTCCTGAAAAAAAAACATTAAAACGAAGTAGAGTCCTGGAAAAAAATTAAAACGAAGTAGTCCTGAAAAAAAAAAAAACCGAAAGTAGTCCTGGAAAAAAAACATAAAAACGAAGTAGTCCTGGAAAAAAAATTAAAACGAAGTAGTCCTGAAAAAAAACATAAAACGAAGTAGTCCTGGGAAAAAAATTAAAACGAAGTAGTCCTGAAAAAAAAACATAAAACGAAGTAGTCCCTGGAAAAAAAATTAAAACGACAAAGAGAGTCCTGCAAGTAGTCCTGGGAAAAAAAAACATTAAAACGAAGTAGTCCTGGGAAAAAAATTAAAACGAAGTAGTCCTGAAAAAAAAAACATTAAAACGAAGTAGTCCTGGGAAAAAAATTAAAACAAGAGTCCTGAAAAAAAAATTAAAACGAAAGTTACGCTCTGAAAAAAAAAAACATTTAAACGAAGAGTCCTGGCTGGAAAAAAAATTAAAAAGTAGTCCTGGGAAAAAAATAGTAGTCCTGAAAAAAAAACATTAAAACGAAGTAGTCCTGGGGAAAAAAAATTAAAACGAAGTAGTCCTGGAAAAAAAAAACATAAACGAAAGTAGTCCTGGGAAAAATTAAAACGAAAGTAGTCCTGAAAAAAAAAAACATAAAACGAAGTATCCTTGGGAAAAAAATTAAAACACGAAGTAGTCCTGAAAAAAAAACATTAAAACGAAGTAGTCCTGGAAAGAAAAAAACATTTAAACGAGTAAGTCCTGGAAAAAAATTAAAACGAAGTAGTCCCTGAAAAAAAAAAAAACATTAAAACGAAAGAATAAGAAAAAAAAAAAGGAAAAAGTAGCCTGGGAAAAAAATTAAAACGAAAGTAGTCCTGAAAAAAAACATAAAAACGAAGTAGTCCTGGAAAAGAAACAAAACGAAGTAGTCTAAAAAAAAAAAAAAACTTAAAACGAAGTAGTCCTAAAAAAATTAAAACGAAGTAGTCCTGCAAAAAAAAAAAAAAAAAAAAAAAAAAAAAACTTAAACCGTAGTAGTCCTGAAAAAAAAAAAAAAAAAAAACATGAACCTGAGAATAGCTAAGAAAGGAACACCGTCGACTGCCGCAGACCTCGGGACAGTCACTGGCGAGGACCGAAGGCCGAGAGAAGCGAGCGAACCCAGAGGTCGGTGTGTTTGGAAATGCAAATGACGATGGTTTAAATGGATACTGGATCTGGCAACCTTATTTGGGAAGGGGATTGCAAATGCTTATTTTTTTGCAAGAGAGAGGGTGGAGGGGGGGGGGTGTTGTCGTGTTTAAGAGTGGAAGTGTTGTCATGTATATAGATGTCGTGTATATAGATAGATAGATAGATAGATAGATAGATAGATAATATAGATAGATATAGATAGATAATAGATAGATAGATAGATAGATAGATAGATAGATAGATAGATAGATAGATAGATAGATAGATAGATAGATAGATAGATAGATAGATAGATAGATAGATAGATAGATAGATAGATAGATAGATAGATAGATAGATGGATAGATAGATGGATAGATAGATAGAGATTTTCTTCTTCTTCTTCACCTTTTTCTTCTTCTTCTTCGTCTTCCTCTTCTTCATCTTCTTCATCCATTCGTCTTTCCTTTTCTTTTTCTTTTCGATATGTCTACCGGGTGATAAGGACGAATGCGTGGCTAAGATAGAAAGAAAAAAAGGAAAGAGGAAGAAACGAGAAGAGAACTCGACAAACACCGACGAAAGAGGAAGCAAAGACGCGAGATTTGAAGACCAGGGGCAAAGAGAGAGCGAAAGGAAATGCATAAGGAGCTCAAGACTCGTTGGAAGGAAAGTGCGGAGGTCTTAGGAGGAGGAGCCGGGGGGGGGGGGGTGAAGGGGCGAAACTTTTAGAAAATCGTCCACAACGACAGAAGAAAGAAGGGTGGTGGAAAGGAGGCGTGAATGAAATAAAACACAAAAAGAAAAATGAGATAGAGTAAAGAAGAACAAAGAAGGCAAATAAAAATATAATAATGATAATAATGAATGATAATAAAATAATGATGATAATATTAATGATTAATAAATAATGATAATAATAATGATAATAATAATAATAGTAATAATAGTAGTAATAATAAGGATAATGATGATAATAATAATAATAATATAATAATTAATTAATAATAATAATAATAATAATGATAATAATAATAATAATAATAATAATGATAATAATAATAACAGTAATAATAATAATAATAATAATAATAATAATAATAATAATGATAATGATAGAAATCAATCAATTAATAAAAAAAACAATTGGTCATGGCCAGAACAGAGGTATGTAAGCGTCTATATGAAAGAGCTGAAACCATCTGGAGTTAAGACGAAAAATCTAGAGGCAAGCAAAGCATAGGAACAGCGCCTCAAGGGACACACATCACCCCGTGGAGCTGACGAGAGATTCGAACAGGGCGATGCTGACGGATGAGAAAAACATACAAGCGGGATGGAAGGAGTATTCTGAGGGTCTGTTCAACTCCTCGGCGATGGACTACCACACCCGGGTCTTCCAGGAGCGGCGGAGAGAGCAGAGATAGCGAGAGAACGTAGAGAGGAGAAGAGAGAAAAGACGACTGGGCCGAATGAGATTCCGGTGGAGGAGTGGAGGGCCCTGGAAGAAAGTGGATTTGGTGTGGAACTCTTATGCGGACGAGGGAGGAGCAGGAACGGATACCAGATGAGTGGAGGGAGAGGGTGTCTGGTGCCAATCTTCAAGGAGAAAGGGGATTGGAAGAGCGCAGGAACAGCCACCGAATTAAGTTACTGTCACATACGATGAAGGTCTCGGGAAGAATAGTAGGAGTGAGGCTCAGGGCGGGGGTGGAGGCGTCCAGAGGTCACTTCGGATTTAGTCTTCGAAGGGAAGTAAAATGACTTCGATATTTACACTGAAACAGATGGCAGAGAAGGGAAGAGGAACTTACCTTGGTATTTATAAATTTGGGGAAGGCCTGTGATAGCATACCGAGCTAAGAGTTATGGAGATGTTTGAGAGAGAAAAGAAGAAATAGAGATTAAGAGAGAATTAGCAAAAGAGAGAGAGAGAGAGAGAGAGAGATAGAGAGACAAGAGAGGGAGAGAGAGAGAGAGAGAGAGAGAGAGAGAGAGAGAGAGAGAGAGAGAGAAAGAGAGAGAGAGAGAGGATTAGCAAAAGAGAGGGAGAGAGAGTGAGATAGAGAGAGTGAGAAATAGAGAGAGAGAGAAGAAAGAGAGATAGAAAAAGAAGAGAGAGAGAGATTAATAAAAAAAAATGTATAGAAATGTCAAGACGCGCGTGAGGAGGGGGACAGGTATAACAGACAGCTCCGGAGTTGAAGTGCGGCTGCATCAGGGCTCCGCGTTAAGCCCTTTTCTCTTCAACATGTATTTGACGTGTTGACAGAGGCAGCCGGAGAGGGGGCCACCCGAAGACATGCCGATGACGCATTACTGTTGGATGAGTCCAAAGAAGAGTTAGATCACAGACTGTCAGAATGGAGGACGACACTGGAAAGCGAGGAACGAGAATAAGTAGAACAAAGACTGGATAAAGAAAGTGTATACAGCAAGGAACGGAAGGAATGGGAAAGCATTAGAAGGGATGATGTGGAATTGAATGAGGTGGATGCAATATAATTACCTAAGATCGATCTTATCAACAGACAGTAGGGAGGTGAAGGAAATATCTAGAAGGATCCGAGTGGGTTGAGGAATGAAGAATTCGGTAGGATGTATATGGATTTTTTTATGTGACACGAACGGAGGAGGGAGAGAAGGAAGAGAAGCTGAAAGGGGTTATAGGGAAGAGGAAGAGGAGCAGCGGGAGGAGAAGAAGAAGGAAGAGGAAAGGGGATGGCGAAACGGAAGGAGAGGAGAAGTAGGAGGAGGAGAACTAAAGGGAATGAGGGATATACAAGAACTGCTATAAAATCAACCCACTCCGGACCAACGTGGTAGGGTATGGCCCACCCTCTCCCCATCCTGATATACGTCTCAGCAAGTTAGAAAAATAATAATAATAATAATAATAAATAAAACATTGTTACCGGAGGAAGACTGGAGAACATAACAACGTGAAAAAAGATCTGAAAAGACGTATGTCCAACAGACGGATCTAAAAAGTGAAAGATGGAGCTGACAAGATTCAGACCAGGGTGAACGTAACGACAGAGCAAAACCGAGAAGAAACAAAAATGTGTAAGAGGTATAAAAGTAGCTGAAAGCGAGGATCCTGCGATGTTGTGTGGCGTGATAGGACGGTAGTGGAGGATTAGCAACGGCAAGGATTAGAAGCGAAGCAAAGATAGCGAGGGCGTTGAAGAGACACGAAAGCAAGAGGAGAGGGTGAGGATGCATTAGGAGGTGTGATGGAGGAATGACGACGAGAAGATACATTATGGAAGTGCTGCTGCGAGGAGTGGCACACACACACACACACACACACACACATCACACACACATACACATAACAGCTACAAATACAACACATACAGCCACACACACACACAACAACACACACACAGACACACACACACAACACACACACACACACACACACACACACAATACATATATATACAGTATAGTATATTATATATATATATATATATATATTATATTAGTATATAGTACATATAACTATACATACAATACATACAATATTTATTTGCCATACGCACATACATACTTGCAGAATGCATATGTATGGAACCTACGAACCGTACACATAGACCCATGTCAGCACAACACCGGCTCCGCGCCGCGCGCGCTCCCATTCGCACGCGCGGCGGCGGAAGGGAGGGAGGGAGGGAGGCTTACGAAGGCGGCAGATGGTATTAGAAGGAGAATTAATTAACCAGAAGATAACTCCGCAGACGGGGGCGCTGGAGAGGGTGGTGAGGATGGGGGTCGGCGGGGGGGGGGGAGAGAAGAGGGGTGGTAAGGATTGGGGGGGCGGGGGAGAGAAGGAGGGGGGAAGGAGGGGTGTGGGGAGGAGGAGGAAGAGGAGGAGGAGGAAGGGAAAGAGAGCTGGGTGAAAGATGGGGAAGAAGAGGAGGAGGAAGGGGAAAAGAAAAGGGTGGAGGGCATAGGGAGGAGGATGGGAAGGAGCAGGAGTAAGAGGAAGGGGGATGACGAATGGGAGAATAAAGAGGAAGAGAAAAATGAAAAGCTGAAAAAAGGTAGAAAGAGAAAGGAGGGGGAAAAGAAAGGGGTGGAGGTTATTGCGAAGATGAAGAGGAGGAGCAGGAGAAGGAGAAAAAGGGGGAAGAGGAAGAGGGATGACGAAAGGGAGAAGAAAAGAAAAATGAAGAGCTGAAGAAAGGAGGAGGAAACGTAGGAGGAAGGAGAAGAGAAAAAGATGGAACTTATAGGGAAAACGAAGAGGAGGAGAAGAAATATGAAAAGGAAAGAGAATAACGAAAGAAAGGAGGAGGAGAATAAGAAGAGGAGGGCTAAAAGGGAATGGGGGAGGGGTAAAGGAGAGGGAGGGGGGCAGGGAGCGGATGGGGGGTGAGGGAAATGAACAGGAAAAAGGGGTACGGGGGGAGGAGAGGGGGGAGGGGGGAATAAAGGAAAATTCTGGGTCTTAGCTTGATTTGAATAAAAGATTTTTTTCTAAGATTTGAATTAATTAATTAATGGAAATACATATGGACACATTTAAGAACAGATACAGACACGCACACACGCACACATACACGCACACAAATACACATACATAGTAAATGATGATAATGATGATAATGATAATAATAACAATGATAATAATAGTAATAATGATGATAACAATACTAATAATAATGGTAATGATAATGAAAACATCAATGATAATGATAACATCAACAACTTTAACAGTAATGACAATATAACAAATAAAATAATAATAAAAATGGCAATAATTATACTGATAATATAAATAGTAATGATAATGATAATAATGATAAAATATATGATAAAATAATTATTATTATCATTATTATTATCATAATGATAATAATAATGATAATAATAGAATAATAACAATAATGATATGATGATAAAATAATAATAATAATAATAATAATAATAATAATAATAATAATAATAATAATAATAATAATAATAATGATAATAATAATAATAAAAATAATGACAATGATAATAATAATTATAACAAGTATAATAATAATAAAATAATAAAATAATAAAAATAAGATGATAATTATGATAATAATAACAACGAAGATAATGACAATGATGGCAATAGTAATGATGAATAATTAATGCAATAATAATGATAACAATAATGATAATGATAAGGATAATAATAATGATAATAATGACAATAAGAAAAATAATGATAAAAGGATAATGATGATAATAATGATAACAGTAAGAACGATGGTAATATTAATGATAATGATAATAACCACGATAACGATAACAATAATAATAACAATAATAATAATAATAACAATAACATGCTGCTGGCTGCTGCTGCTGATGATGATGATAATGATAATGATAATAATGATAGTAATAATGATAATAATGATAATGATAGTATTGATAATAATGACAATGATAATGATAAAGACACTGGTAATGATAATAATGACCCCCATAAATACACACACATGTGCGCGCATGTGTGTCATTCTTTGATCTCTATGTCAATAATCAACCCATTTCAGACCAAAATGAATTGACTTCAAGTCTGCAGTCACAAGGAATATGATTCTAGCCACAAAGTAAGTAATAGTCTTAAGGTGACAGTCATGAAAAAGAAAGAAATGTATTGGTGACAACCGCAAGGGCTTAAATAAAACGGTCATTGAAAAACTGTTAGCGCCCGAGGTAGGAGAAAGGTGTCCAGACTTGTTCTACCTGACCTGAAGCTGGACAAGACACTGGTATCGGTTCAGGATGTGTCTGCCAAGAAGAGTCTATCAGCAGTCGAAACAGAGAAGTCTTTTCTCGTCGGTTCAGAAGACACCTCTGGAAAAGACCGGAGCTAGACTGGTCTCTTCGAACTTAACTGCTCCCGAGACCAAAACTCCGGCGTCGCGACAGTACAGAGAAATTAAAGATTTCGTTTTAATTCCTTTTGTTACAATCGATATTCTTTGCTGTGATATACTGCCTGTTTTATTTTGCTTCCAAATCTCCCCCTGTGTGCAAGGAATGGCCGGGGTTCCCATAGCGCGCAGGACCGCCACACAGCACATTGTCAGAAGTGACCTCGGCCAGCAACAGAACCTGACGGAGAATCTGGAAGCCTAAGACGACCAGGCCGGCCCAGGGTTGCCCCAAGACCTGAGAAAGCCTCGACAATACCCACCTGATTGTAAGGACACTGGAGGCACAGACAAAGAGTCCGAGCGTCAATCCTCTTTGCCAGAAAGGAGAGCGCGGTCATTGCCTCAAAAAATCAAACCAACTCGAGCCTCCTACATGAAATGCATAAAAAAAAATAAATGAATAAAATGAAACAAGAGAATCAGTTCCTTCTGATGACGTGGAAGATAAGACGGTTCTTCTCGGCTTTCCACGTAGGAGTGTGTATGATCTGGACGCGATCACACCACAGGGGAAGAGTCCGACCAGAGTCCTCCCCGGGTCGCTCTCAGGGGAGGTCCAGCCAGCTCCCTCGAATTAGGAAACTGGGACTCCTACGCCTTGTTTCGTCACTAATCAGTCAGTTTGGTATATATATTCTTTATCCCAATATTTCTCCCCCTCCAGCTTTATCCGCCTCTCTTCTTTTCCCTTCATCTCCTGATCTCCATTTCATCTGTCTATCTCATTCTCTCCCCTCTCCCCCTTAAATCCTCCCCTCCCCTCTCCTCTCCCATTTCCACCCTCCCTCCGTCTCCCCCTCCACCTTCCCTCTTTATCTCTCCTCTCCCCGTCCACCTCTTCCTCTCCCTCTCCCCCTTCCACCCTCCCTTCCCCTCTCCCCCTTCCATCCTCCCTCACCCCATTCCATCCTCCCTCCCCTTCTCCTCCATCCCCCTCACTTCCATCCTCCCCCCTCCTCACCCCTTCCACCCTCCCCTTCTCCCCTTCCACCTTCCCTCTTTTTATCTCCCTCCCTCCCCTCTATCACTTCCACCCTCCCTCCCGTCTCCCCCTCTCCCTTCCACTCCTTTCCCTTCTCCCCCTTCCCCTCCCGTCTCCCCCTCCCCTTCCACCCTCCCCTCACCCCATTTCACCCTCCCTCCTCCTCACCCCCTTCCACCCTCCCGTTCCCCCTCACCCCCTTCCCACCCTCCCCGTCTCCCCTCTCCCCTTCCACCTCCCCTCTCTATCACCGACTGTCAATTCCCTTCCCCTTCTCTCGTCCCCTCTTCATCTCCCTCGTTCTTCATACGCTACACTCGCGTTGGTGCGTTGAATACCAATGTAATACAATGTCAACAAAATAACAGAATAGCAGGGCGAGAAAGAACCGAAGATAGGAAGAGAGAAAAGGGAGGGAGAGAGAAATAAGATAATTAGATGAGAAATATGTATCGTTCTCTATTTTTTTTTCTCTCGTATTCGAATGTGGAATAATTCAATAATAAGGATAATGATGCTAATGCTAATGCTAATATCAATAATGATGATAATAATGACAATAATGATCATAAGAATAATAGCAGAAGCAAGTAAAGGAAGTAATACCGGCCAAGCCTTATTCAGCCGGCAGTCCGAAGAAAAAAAAATGAAAATAAATGTTGCGAGTTTTCCGACTAATAGGATTTTCTCTTTTTCTCCACGGTGCTGCCCTCTATGGGGTGGCACGTGCGTCTCTTCCTGCGCTTGAGGCATACGGGGTTATATACAGGGTGGAAAAAGGGAGAGTGTAAACAGTAGCAGATGGGGTCGTGGGGGGTCAAGGTACTGCTGTGTTTTGGAGCGTGAGAGATTTTTTGGGGGGTTTTCTTTTTTTAACTCTTCTCTTTTGTGTTGTTTCTGCTTTCTTTTTTTGTTTTTGGTTTGTCTGTTTGTATCTGTATTTCTCTCTCCTTCACTCTCTCTCTCTCTTTCTCTCTCTCCCTCCGTCCTCTCTCTCTTCTTTCTCTCTCGCTCTCTCACTCACCACTCTCTCTCTCTCTCTCTCTCTCTCTCTCTCTCTTCTCTCCTCTCTCTCTCTCTCTCTCTCTCTCTCTCTCTCTCTCTCTCTCTCTCTCTCTCGCTCTCTCTCCTCCTCTCTCACCCCAGAGATTTCAGAATCATCAAAACCGAGATTATATTTTACGATTTTCTTTCTCACCAAGAATATAATTCACATTTGCTGATTGTTCCCTACTTTACAATAAAACTCGCTTTGTCATTGTCGTTCTTTTTAGAAACTGTTACAAATCAAATATAAAAAAAATGTGTTTAGATCCCTACCGTATACCTAGCTCTTGTGAACCCAAAAGGACTGTGTGGCGTTAACAGGGAAGTCACTCCTACCATATTATAGTAAACACGTCACGCGCTTTGCAGATATTTTAGACTTGTCTTTTACAACGTGCTGAATATTTAATGGATATTTGTCGTTTGAATAGCCTCTTGTGAGCAATTAATGGGATTCCTTTGAGGGCCTTTTGACATGCAATGGCTCCTTTTCAGTAGGATTTGGGGTCAGTAAATGATCAGTCTCTCTCCCTCTTTCTTAGTCTAACTCTGGATATATATACATATATATATATATATATATATATATATATAATATATATATATATATATATATATATATATATATGTCTTTCTGTCTGTCTATATATCTATCTTTCGACCTCGGAAAACTAGGAAGAGAGAGAGAGAGAGAGAGAGAGAAGAGAGAGAGAGAGAGAGAGAGAGAGAGAGAGAGAGAGAGAGAGAGAGAGAGAGAGAGAGAGAGAGAGAGAGAGAGAGAGAGAGAGAGAGACTGTCAATAGTAATCTCTTACGGCCTTATAAATGTTCTTATAAATCTTACACTCGGGATCCATCTAGCTTCTCATCACAGACACACACACACACACACACACACACATTATTATGTATGTTTACTGCTGACTTTCGGCGCCAGGTTTCTCATCCCCAAATTTTCCTGCTCTTTTGTGGAATTTTATTCCCTTGCCTTTTTACGAATACAAATGATAATAATGATAGTAATAATCAGACTGGTAATAATGATAATCATGATAATTATGCTGGTAATGATGATAAAGATGTTTATCATTATAGTTATAATGATAATATTAACAACGATGGTTCTGATAATGATGATAACAATACTATGATAATGATAACAATCATGATGATTATGGAAATGAAAATGGTAATGATACTTATGATGATGATGATAATGACGACAATTGCATCACATTGAACAAAAGAAGAGATGAAAAAAGTGGAAAGGGAGAGCCAGTCACAACCCCCCCTCCCCCGCCCCC
>NW_020871303.1:126541-129041 GCF_003789085.1 Penaeus vannamei | reverse complement strand
CATCACACTCACGCCACTCCTCACTCCACCTCCCTCTCCCCCCCTCCCCTTCCTCCACCTCCTCTCCCCCGCATCACCCTACCCCCACTCCTCGCCCCTCCTTCCCACCTCCTTCCCCTTCCCCTCACCCTCTCTTCCACCTCCCCTCCACCCTTACATCACCCTGCCGCCTCCTCACCCCTCTCCACGCCCCCTTTCCCCTCACCTTCTTTCCACCCTCCCCTACCCTCTTCACCTCCCCCCTACCCCTTACCACCTCCTCCACCTCCCCTATCCCCTTACATCACCCCTCCCTCCACCTCCCCTCCCCCAACCTCCCCTCCCCTACATCACCTCTCCTCCACCTCCCCCTCCCCAACATCCCCCTCCTCCACACTCCCCTACTCCCTTACATCACCCACTCCTCACCCCTCCTCCACTACTCCCCCCTCCTCCACCTCCCCCTCTTACGTCACCCTCCCCCACCCCCATCCACCTCCATCTCCACCTTCCTCTCCTCCCCCTTCCCCTCCTCCACCTCCCCTCCCCATTAAACCACACTTTTCCCTCCCTCGCCCGGTCGACTAACAACTAACAACAAACAACAGTTACACTTGTAATCGAAATAAAGATCAGCTGTTCGTTTGCGGGATTTGCGGGGGGGGGGGAGGGGGGTAAGGAGGGGGGAGGGAAGGGTAGGTATGGAGGTTTAGGGGAGAGGTGGAAAATAGAAGAGAGAAAAAAAAGAGAGAGAGGGACGAATTCGAGAAGGAAAGAAAGAGAGAGAGACACACACACGTAAAGAGAAGAAGAGAGGGGAGGAGTTAGAGGGAGTGAGAGAGAGAGAGAGAGAGAGAGAGGAGGAGAGGAGAGCGAGGATAGAGAGAGAGAGAGGGAAAGTTAAAAAAAAAAAAGAGAGAGAGAGAAAGAGAAAGTTAGAGAAAGCAAAAAGAGAGAAAAAAAAAGTTAGAGAAAGCAAGAGAAAGAGAGAGAGAGAGGCAGACAGAGACAGACCGAGAATAAAGATAATAAAAAAAAAAAAAAAATCAAGACGCAAACCAGCTAAGCACCAGAATCGCCGAAGGGGGGGGGGGGGGGAAGGGAGGGGGGAACGAAGGAGGGGTGGGTTGTGGGGGGCGGGACGAGGAAACTGATCTGAGGGGAAAAACCTCTGGGGGTTGAGGGGTCGACCGTGGAACTTTCATTTCGCCTTTTTTCACAATTAAAAGGGACATTTCCGGAGATCTAGATCCTGGGATATTTATATCACTAATTAGTTCACGTGTATCGGAGGGACGGAGAGAGGGCGAGGGAATGGAGCGAGGAAAGGGAGGAAAGGGAGGACAGAGGAAGGATTGGAAAGTTGTATCTCTCTCTCTCTTCTCTCTCGCTCTTTCTGTCTTTCTCTCGTTCTTTCTCTCTCTTCTCTCTCTCTCTTTCTCTTTTCTCTCTACTCTCTCTCTCTCTCTCTCTCTCTCTCTCTCTCTCTCTCTCTCTCTCTCTCTCTCTCTCTCTCTCTCTCTCTCTCTCTCTCTCTCGTTCTTTCTCTTTCTCTTACTCTCTCTCTTTCTCTTTTTCTCATACTCTCTCTCTTTTTCACTTACTTTCTCTCTCTTTCGCTCTTTCTCTTACTCTCTCTCTCTCTCTCTCTCTCTCTCTCTCTCTCTCTCTCTCGTTCTTTCTCTTCTTCTACTCCTCTCTTTCTTTTTTTTCTCATTCGCTCTCTTTTTTCACTTACTTTCTCTCTTCTTTCGCTCTCTTCGCTTACCTCCTCTTCTCTCGCTTCTTTCTCTTACTCTCTCTCTCTCTCCGTTCTTTCGTCTTTCTCTTACTCTCTCTCTCTCTCTCTCTAGTTTCTCTACTTTCTCTCTCTTCGCTCTTTCCTTACTCTCTCTCTCTCTCTCGCTCTTTCTCTTACTCTCTCTCTCTCTCTTTCTGTACATGCATATCGTATATGTATGTATGTGTGTGTGTATATATATATATATATTATATATATATATATATATATATATATAATAATATACATTAATTATATATATATATATATATATATATATATATTATATATATATATATATATATATATTATATATATGTGTGTGTGTGTGTTGTGTGTGTGTGTGTGTGTGTGTGTGTGTGTGGGTTATAATATAATATATATATATATAATATATATAATATATATATATTTAGTATATATATATATATAATATATTATATATAATATATTATACTATACTATATATATGTAATATATGATATATAAGTGTGTGTACATACATATCGTATATGTATGTAATGTGTGTGTGATGTGTGTGTGTGTGTGTGTATGTATGTAATATATATATTATATATATATATATATATATATAATATATATATATATATATATATATATATATATATATATATATATATAATAGTTATTTACATATATGTAATGTATTATGTGTATATGTATGTAGGTATGTAAATATATACCACAATAACATATATATGGCATGACTTATATATATCA
>NW_020871303.1:96518-106518 GCF_003789085.1 Penaeus vannamei | reverse complement strand
GTCTATCCTCCCCTTTTCTCCCAATCTTATTCTTCCTTTTCTCTTCTTCTTCCTTTAAAACTGGCTCCTTCCACTCACCCTTTGTCCTCACCATCTTTATTCCTTCTCTTTCTCCCCTGGTCCAAACTTCTCTCTCTACCCTTCCTTTCCAAACTTTTCTTCTATCCTCCCTTCCCACCCAATCGTTCATTATTTTCCTCTTTCTCTTTCCCTACTTCTCTCAGTTCCTTCTTTCGTTGTAGTTTCTCTCTAGCCAAACTGTTCAAGTACAAAGGAAAAAAATATTACGTCTGGGCCAGCGAAGATCCGAGAACAATATTGCATGCAACATTGGTACGCCGAGCTAGTTGCAATGGAGGCGAGAGAAGGCTGGATTTCGAATTTATATATATATATATATATATAATATATATATAATATATATATATATATATATATTATATATATATATATTAACTATTTTTTTTCTTTCTCTTCTTTCTTTCTTTTCTTCTTCTTCTTCTTCTTCTTCTTCTTCTTCTTCTTCTTCTCTTCTCTTCTTCTTCTCTTCTTCTTCTTCTTCTTTTCTTCTTCTTCTTCTTTCTTCTTCTTCCTTGCTTTGCCTACTAATGATACTAATAATGGTGATGATTAATGATGATTAATTTAGTCATGGTAGTTATTAGCCTCGTCTGTGTTATTATTGTCATCGATATCATTTTTATTATCCTATGTATTTGTTATTATTATCATCGTCATTGTTATTTTTACTAATTATCTTGATTGTCATTTACTTTTATTGCTGCTATCATATCAATTGCTAATAATCATTATTGTTATTATTATTAGGCATTATCAATTAGGTTTTCATTATTATCATAATCATTATCATTATCAAACATTGTTAATGCATATATTATTATATCATTATTGTTATTGGCTAATCATCTTGCTAATTATTATTATTTGTTATCATTGTTATCATTTATTGCATATCAATTAATATTTTTAAAATTTAATATTTAATTAAAATTTATAATATATTAATTATATATATATATTTTAATAAATAAAATATTAAAAATAATAATGAAATATATAATTATTATTATAAAATAATTAATAATAAAAAATTATATAATTTTTAATTTATTTAATATTTAAAAATTAAAAATTTTTTAAAATATTTATTATAAAATAATAAAAATTTATAAATTATAAATTAAATAAAAAATATTAAAATTAATAAAATAATTAATAATTTAATAAAAATAAAAAATAAAAAAAAAAAAAAAAAAATATTATAATATAAAAAAAAAAAAAAAAAACAAAAAAAAATAATNGATTTTATATATAGTTTCTTTTTTTAATACAATAAAAAATATGTGTTGAACTATCCGAACACTGAACGATTTATTATTCGCTATTTACCTCGTTCCTCCATTCCTTGATAGTATTTTCCCTCTTTCTTTTTTCCATTCATGTTTTCTTTCTCTCTTTTGTTGCTAATTCTCTTGTTTCTTTTATGTTGCATTGTATGTGTGATGTTCCCTCTTCCTTTCTCACGTGTCTATTCTTTTACTCCTGTCTACCTTTCTCCTTCTTCCATTCTCGACTTCTTCCACTCTCCCTCTCCCACCATCTTATCCTTCTCTATCTCTCCTTCCAACTTCCCTTCAGCTTCGCTTTCTCCCGAATATTCATTCTTCTCTTTTTCTCTTCTCATTTCTAAACTTCCTCCTTACACTCTTATTTCTCCCACTATCTTTATTCCTTCTCTTTCTCCTCTTCCCTTTCAGCCTCTCCTTTTCTCCCAATCTTTATTCTTTCTCTTTCTCTTCCTCATTTCTAAACTTCCCCTTCCACTCTCCCTCTCCCACCATATTTATTCCTTCTCTTTCTCCTCTTCCCTTTCAGCCTCTCCTTTTCTCCCAATCTTTATTTTTTCCCTTTCTCTTCTTCATTCTTAAACTTCCCTTCCACTCTCCCTCTCCCACCATCTTTATTCCTTCTCTTTCTCCTCCCTTTCCAAACTTCCTCTCAGCCTCTCCCTTTCTCCCAATCTTTATTCGTTCTCTTTCTCTTCCTCATTTCTAAACTTCCCCTTCCACTCTCCCTCTCTCACCATCTTTATTCCTTTTCTTTCTCTTCCCTTCCCAAACATCCTGCCTATCTTGCCTTTCTCCCAATCTTTATTCTTTCTCTTTCTCTTCATCTTTCTTAAACTGCTCCTTCCACTCTCCCTCTTCCACCATCTTTATTCCTTCTCTTTCTCCTCCTTTGCCAAACTTCTCTCTCTACCCTTCCTTTCCAAACTTCTTTCCCTATCCTCCCTTCCCCTCAATTTTCATTCTTTTCTCTTTCTCTTCCTACTTCTCTCATTCCTTATTTCGCTGCAGTTCTCTCTTGCAAACTGTTCAATACAAGGAAATATGCGTCTGGGCCAGCGAAGATCCGAGAACAATATTGCATGCAACATTGGTACGCCGAGCTGTTGCAATGGAGGCGTGGGAAGGCTTGGATTCCGAATTATATATATATATATATATATATATATATATATATATATATATATATATATATATATATATATATTATATTACATATATTTCTTTTCTTTTTCTTCTTCTTCTTCTTCTTTCTTCTTCTTCTTCTTCTTCTTCTTCTTCTTTCTTCTTCTTCTTCTTTCTTTCTTCTTTTTCTTCTCTCTTCTCTTCTTTTTCTTCTCTTCTTTCTTCTTCTTCTTCTTCTTCTTCTTCTTCTTCTTCTTCTTTTGGGGGGGACGTTTATGACGAAAATGGAAATAAAAGCGAAGGGAGTAATGATGTTTATTTGTTTTGATAATGAAGGCAGGTGAAGGTTGATAAGGATTTGCTACTAATGATACTAATAATGGTGATGATTAATGATGATTAATTTAGTCATGGTAGTTATTAGCCTCGCCTATGTTATTATTGTCATCGATATCATTTTTATTATATCTATGTATTTGTTATCATTATCATCGTCATTGTTATTTTTACTATTATCTTGATTGTCATTACTTTTATTGCTGCTATCATTATCAATGCTATAATCATTATTGTTATTTATTATTAGCATTATCAATTAGGTTTCATTATTATCATTAATTATTTCATTATCAACATTGTTATCATTATTATTATTATCATTATTGTTATTGCTATCATCTTGCTATTATTATTTAGTTATCATTGTTATCATTATCATTATCATTATTATTACTACCATTGTTATTGTTATAATTGCTATTGTTGTCATTATCATTACCATCATCATTGTTGTTACACCTATTATTATCATCATTATCATATTATCATCATTATTATCATTATTTATTGTTATTACTATTATTTAGCATTCAATAGCATTACTATCATTATCATTATCATTATTATTTATCAGCATTATTATCAAAATTCACACACCCATTATCATCACATCATCGCAATCACCTTAATATTTTTTCCTTAATAATATAATCAACATCACACACACACGCGCGCGCGCACACACACACACACATAAACAAACACACACACGCACACGCACGCACGCACACACACACGCAAATCACACACACACACACAAAAAGCACACACAAGACGAATACATATAATCAACATCACACACACACGCACACACACACACACACACACACACACACACAAACAAACACACGCACACACCGCACACACACACCCTCCAAACACACACACACACACAAACAAGCCGAAAGGTCTCAATGCACTTTCGAAATGTAATTCGTTATCAGTTCGAACCTCTCGTCTTCCTCTCCTCCTTCCCTCGACCCGATAAGGAACAAAAAAAAAAAAACAAAAGAGAGATAGAGAGAGAGACGAGATATGACATATATTGTGCAAATGATACCAGGTAAAGGGGGAAGAGGGGAAAAGGGGGAGAAGGGGAAGAGGGGAAGGGGTTGGGAAAGGGGAGAGGGGTTTGGGGAATGAAGGAATGGGGAAGGGAGGTTTGAGGGGCGGGAAAGGGGTGAAAGATGAGAGAGGAAGGGAAAGGGGAAAGGGAAGGGGAAAGAGAAGGGGGGAGGATGGGAGAGAAGGGGGATGAAGGAAAAGGGAGAAGAGAAGGGGTAGGAAAAGGGAAGGGGAGGGGGGGGGAAGAAGAGAAAGGGGAAGGGGGAAAATGGGAGAGAAGGGGAAAGGGAAGAGGGGGAGGATGAGAGAGAACTGGAAAGGGAAAGGGAAGAGGGATGGAGAAGGAGAAGAGCAAAATGGGAGATGATGAGAAAAGGGGGAAGAGAAGAGGGGAATAAGAGGTGAGGAAAGAAGGGGAATGGAAAAGCGATGGGGAAAGTGAAGGGAAGGGGAACTTAAAGGTTAAGCGAAAAAGGAAAGGAAAAGTAGAAAAAGGTAATAATAAATATAGATAATAAAAATGAATGAATAATAAAAGATTGATAATGAATATAATTGAAAAATGAAATAAAATAAATAATAATAAATAACAAATAACAATAATAATAATAATAATAGTAACAATAATAAATAACAATAACAATAATATATAAACAAAAACTTAGATAAATAATGGAAAATGAATTAGAAAGGAAGTAATGATGAAAT
Source organism: Penaeus vannamei (assembly GCF_003789085.1). Taxonomy (NCBI): domain Eukaryota; kingdom Metazoa; phylum Arthropoda; class Malacostraca; order Decapoda; family Penaeidae; genus Penaeus; species Penaeus vannamei. The sequence continues at coordinate 101,914 of NW_020871303.1, read as the reverse complement.
GATAACATAACCTCGTCTCAACAATCTCTCCCCTCCCAACTCCCCCCACCCCTCCTGACACATCATCACACCCCTACCTCACCCCTGGCACCAATATTTCCCCGCCTTTCCCCTCACTCTACTCCCATCCCCCCTGAACCCATCTCTCCCCCCTCCACCCTCCCCTCCGCTTACCACCTCCTTCAATCCTTCCCCCTACCCACCCCTCATTTCTAATTTTACCCTTACCCACCTCCTTCCCTATATCATTACCCCATCCATCCTTCCCTCCCTCTCTCCCCTACCCACCCCTCCTTCCCTCGCCATCACCCCTAACCCACACCCTCTTCCCTCCTCTGCCCCCTCCCACCCTCCTCCCCTCCCCCTCAATCCCCTCCTGGCACCATCTCTTCCCCCTCCCCCTACCCACCCCCTCCTCTCCCCCCCCTGGCACCATCTCTCTCCCTACCCCTTCCTCCCCATACACCCTAAACTCATCCACCCCTCCCCACCCTCCTCCCCCCCTCTGCACCCATCTTTACCAACCCCCCTTTTTCCGTGTCCGCCGCCATATTCTGTTCCGCCCTGGACAGTTACGGGCAGCTGAGACACCCCCACCCCCGCCTGTACTCATGAATAACCTTTGAATTGTACTTGCCACGTGCGCATGGGAGATGGGCGGGTGGGCGGCGGTGGGGGAGGGAAGGAGGGGGGTGGGGGAGGGATGAGGGGTGGGGGAGGGAAGGGGTGGGGGAATGGATGGAGGGAGGGGAAAGGGATGATCAATTGCATATGTCCAACCCGCTGTAGTTATTTGTTTGTTTCCATTTTTTTCCTCTGATTTAATCTTCCGTATGCATTGATTCATTGATGGATTTGTTTATGTGTGTATTATTTTGTCTGTCTGTCTAAACTGAACTGTATCATAATGCCATAATATATGTCTGTGTGGTATATATTTGCCGAAAGATGTGTATATTTATATGTGTGGTGTGTTATAGATTAAATAAATAAATATATATACATCATATATATATAATATATATTATATATATAATATATATAATATATATATATATATATATTAATATATATAGTACATATATATATCATAATATAATATTATATATATATATAATATATATTAAAATATATATATATATATATATATAATATATATATATATATATATATATATATATATATATATATATATATACATATAATATGCATACATATATATGTATTACATGCTAATCCGTCTAAATCGCATAAACAACCTATTTATAGAATCGAGTTAACGTTGATGGATAAAATTTCCAAACGTCTGGGAAAAAACGTTTAATCCACCTCCAAGGCAGAAACGTTTGATCCTGAAACGTTGTTGTTTTTGAAGTCGTTTGTTACTCAGTGTAAGTGATTCTCAGTGTAGGGGACCTCATGTAGTGACCCTCAAGTGTAAGGACGCTCAGTGTAGGACCTCAAGTGTAGGGACCTCAGTGTAGTGACGCTCAGTGGTAGGGACCTCAGTAGGGGACCTCTGTGTAGTGGACCTCAGTGTAGTGAACCTCAGTGTAGTTGACGCTCAGTTAAAGTGACCTCAGTGTAGTGACCCTCAGTGTAGTACCTCAGTGTAGGGACCTCAGTGTAGTGACCTCAGTGGTAATGAACCTCAATGTAGTGACCCTCAGCGTAGTGACTCTCAGTGTATGACCTCAAGTGTAGTGACGCTCAGCGGTAGTGACCTCAGTGTAGTGACCTCAAGTGTAGTGACCTCAAGCGTAAGTGACCTCAGTGTAGGGACCTCAGTCGTAGTGACTCTCAGTGGTAGGACCTCAGTGTAGTGACCTCATAGTAGGGACCCTCAGTGTAGGGACCTTCAGTGTCAGTGACCTCAGTGTAGGGAACTCAGTGTAATTACCTCAATGTAGTGACCTCAGCGTAGTGACCTCAGTGTAGTGACCTCAGTGTAGTGACCTCAGCGTAGTGACCTCAGTGTAGTGACCTCAAGTGTATGAACCTCAGCGAGTGACCTCCAGTGTAGTGAACCTCAGTGTAGTGACCTCCAGCGGTAGTGACGCTCAAGTGTACGTGACCTCATGTGTAGCGACCTAGTGTAGTGACCTCAGTGTAGTGACCATCAGTATAGTGACAGCTCAGTGTAGTGACCTAAGTGTAGTGACCTCAGCGTATGACCTCAGTGTTAAAAGTGACCTCAGTGTAGTTGACCTCAGTGTAGTGACCTCTAGCGTAGTGAACCTCAAGTGTAGTGGCCTCAGTTGTAGTGACCGCTCAGTGTAGTGACCTCAGTGTAGTGACTCAGTGTAGGGACCTCAGTGTATGGACCTCTGTGTAGTGACCTCAATGTAGTGACCTCAGTGGTAGTGACCTCAATGTAGGAGCCTCAAAGTGTAGTGACCTCAGCGTAGTGACCTCAGTGTAGTGACCTCCAGCGTAGTTGACCTCAGTGGTAGGGAACCTCATGTAGTGACCTCAGTGTAGGTGACCTGCAAATGTAAGTGACCTCAGTGAAAGTGACCTCAAGCGTAGTGACCTCAGTGTAGGGAACCTCATGTAGTGACTCTCATTTTGTGTATGGGACCTAGTGTAAAATGACCACAGTGTAGTGACCTCATGTAGTGACTCAGTGTAGTGACCTCAGTGTAGTGACCTCAGTGTAGTGACCTCAATGTAGTGACCTCAGTGTAGTGACCTCAGTGTAGTGACCTCAGCGTAGTGACCTCAGTGTAGGGACCTCAGTGTAGTGACCTCAGTGTAGTGACCTCAATGTAGTGACCTCAGTGAAGTGACCTCAACGTTGGTTGTATTTTATGAGTCGTTGTTACTCAGTGTAGTGACCTCAGTGTAGTGACCTCAGTGTAGTGACCTCAGGCGTAGTGACCTCAGTGTAGTGACTCAGCGTAGTGACTCAAAGTGTAGGGACCTCGTGTAGTGACCTCAGTTGTAGTGCCTCAGCGTAGGTGACCTCAGTGTAGGGACTCAGTCGTAGTGACCTCAGTGTAGTGGACCTCAAGTGTAGTGACCTCAGTGAAGTGACCTCACGTTGGTTGTATTTTTATGAGTACGTTGTTACTCAGTGTAAGTGACCTCAAGCGTAGTGGACCTCAGTGTAGTGACCTCAGCGTAGTGACCTCAGTGTAGTGACCTCAGTGTAGTGACCTCAGTGTAGTGACCTCAGCGTAGTGACCTCAGTGTAGTGACCTCAGTGTAGTGACCTCAGCGTAGTGACCTCAGTGTAGTGACCTCAGGTAGTGACCTCAGTGTAAGTGACCCTCAGCGTAGTGACCTCAGTGTAGTGGACCTCAGTGGTAGTGACCTCAAGCGTAGTGACCTCAGTGTACCTAGCGTATGACCCTCAGTGTAGTGACCTCAGCGTAGTGACCTCAGCGTAGTGACCTCAGTGTAGTGACCTCTGAATATGGTGTTGTTGTGTTGGTTTTTAAGAGGTCACCATACTTTGGATTTCTCATCGCTGTGTTGCGGTATTGTGGCAATGTTATACTTTTATTATGATAGTTTTGGTATTAGAAGCATCATATGTCACTATAATACCATGTCACTATACCGGCAGCGGCAGTTCAGTCCCAATATCATCATTTAATCTTCCCATTATCTCACCATACACCAAAATGCACCATCATCACCATCAGCACATCATACCGACATCTTTATTCCACCAAACTCAAATCATCACACTATATACACCATAACCTACACCATAAGATTATCACAATCGCCACAACACACTATCGCCGTTTCACCATAAGAGAGTCATCACACCATAGGCATCGTGTGGGCATCACCAGCACCATACTGTATCATAATCGCTATCAACATTCACCATATAGACGTTTCCACACCAAACAACTGTCGAATACCCACTCATGCACCATAAAACACCATCACGGTCGCCCATACATCAACCACCATACGAAAGTCATCACACCATACGTACACTTGACACCCGCCCACACCACGCCATCTTCATCACACCAATTTCACTAAACCATCACCACCACACCACACTTTACCACTATACCATCACCACCACACCACCGTCACCACACTTTACCACTATACCATCATCACCACACCACCGTTTACCACTACTCATCACCACAACCACCGTCACTAAATCACCACTACACCAATCATCACCACTCCATCAACCACCACACCACGTCACTAACACCATCATCACCACCACACCATCACCACCACACCACCGTCACCGCACCACCTTCATCACCTCTCTTTCTGCACTCCCGAACTCCATTTCCTAATGCATTTCCAAAAGCCAGACCACGGACTCGCGGAATCGAGAAGACAACCTAATTTTGAACTCAATCTCAAAAAAAAGTCTCGGGTAGACTGGCAAAAATGGCGGATAGAAATATACATCTCTATTTATGAATTCTCGTGTGACAGCTGCCAGCCACTCTGAGGTGAATTTGATCATTAATCGGTGGAAATTCGGTACGAAAACTGGTCGAGAATAGAGTTAGGAAGAGTACGAAGGTTTAGAAATTAATGATGAAAAAAAAATGGCGGGAAAATCGTAGGGATTATGACAGTATCAATGCTAAACCAATTTGGATTCAATTTTCCTGTAACTAATGTAAAAAAAAAAAAAGATGTGATAAATGTCAGGTACGGAAGAATTATATATGCATCGTATTTAAATTTTGGCTTCCCCGTAAATAGATTTTTTTTGGCGGACCAAAGACCAGCAAATTTTTATGAAGTATTAGGAGTCGAGAGCAGAATTCGCGCCGTCAGCTGAATAAGTTCCAACATTTCAATAGCTCTGAGACGAATTCGCAAACATTTTTGGTATATATATCTCGAAATTTCACTCTTCAAGCTTCGATGTTTCCTTGAGAAGTGAGGAATAATATTATTGGAAGGTTTTGAAATATTATACAAGATGAGATTGAAACGTTTTTCAAAAGGGGGAAAATGTAGGAACGCAAGATTTTAATTTTTTTGGCAACTTGGGTTAGTATTTAGGGTATGATTCCGTTACTCTAAGGAATAAATGGTATTTAAGGGCTCTTGCATTCATAAACACATTCATAGGCACAATAAATACGCATTTACGTTCATACTCGCACAAACTCAAGGCTTATTTACATATATTTACATTTCTCCCCACATAAGTTTCTACAAGGATACGTTCTCACGAATATACACATTATTATATTTGATTTTGCGTATTACCATAGACAAAAAAAAAACAAACAAAAAAAAAAAAGTTTCCCCTTCTTGCAATTACTCCTCCCCCCCTCCTCCCCACCCTACTCCCCCCCCCTCCTAAGTCCCACTCCCCTCCCTCCCAAAACAGCCCCCTCCACTCTCCACCCCCCAAGCCCCCTCCCTCCTAAAACAACCCCCCA
>NW_020871303.1:91518-94018 GCF_003789085.1 Penaeus vannamei | reverse complement strand
TAAAGATCCGCCGTCTTTTTATATAATACGTGGAGTCAATGAAATGCCCGTTGCCGTTTCCATGGACTTAGCAAACCATAATCACACCCATAAATGCACTGTATGGGTTGATAATTTCAATATTCGAATATGGTGTAGTTCCACTGTTGTTAACTGGTGACAGGGAGACACCTTCTCACACTCCGGGCCGGTAACGAGGAGTCGCCCCAGGGTACGCCGGTTCCTGCAACCACTGAGGGATTGTTGATCTGGCATGAACTATTGTTCACGTGTTGCATCTCATGCTGGACGCGTGGAACACAGTCAGTCATGCATTAAGGCAGATTTCATCCATACGTCTGTGATTGTATTTGTATGTGTGTGATGTTCTATGTTTGTTTTTGTTGTTGTTTTTCTACTCTAAGGCTTATGTAAAGTATTGTGTGTATGTTGTTTTTTGTTCTACGTCTAAAGGCTTATGTAGAGTATTAAATAGACTTTCTATCTGGGTCGAAAGGGAGTTAGAAGTGGGCGGGGAGTGCGGGGAGGGGGGGGGGAAGGGAGGAGGCGGGGAAGGAGGAAGGAGAAGAGAGAGAGAGAGGGAGAAGAGAGGGAGGGAGGGAAGGGAGGGAGGGAGAGAAAGAGAGACGAGAGAAAGAGAGAGAGAGAGAAAGAGAAAAAAAGAGAGAGAGAGAGAGAGAGAGAGAGAGAAGAGAGAGAAGAGAGAGAGAGAGAGAGAGAGAGAGAGAGAGAGTCCCCGGCCGGACTATTCTTCACATCTGGCGAGAAACGGAAAGACAACAGCCACGGAAGGGAGTTGTCATCCGCAAGCTTACCTGTGATGTGGTCTGAATCACAGGAGAAGAAAGTGAGCTTAAGCAAGATTAATTTGCCATACCGTGAACTCCCACCCGATTGAGAAGATGACTATATTTGTGAATGTCACTTGGCAACTCCGACTGAAATTTAGCTCCCTTTTTGGCAGAAATATGAACTTGACAGTATGTAAGCTTGCAGGCTTTCGAATGCCGTGACCAACATCCCCGTACATTTCGCGTGTCAGTAAATTGAATATTTATCACAACTTAAGGATAATCCCGAAAGTGGAGTGATTTAAACACAATTTTCCTGCTTGAAGATTACAAGATGCCTAAGTGGTCAAAGCGAGTGAGAACGTGTCCTATCCCCACAGGTTAGTGTAGAGGAGTTGTGTTAGTAGGAGTTGTAAGTTGTGAGTACACAGGAGTTGTGAGTTGTAAGTAACAACCATCAAAATTTGGCAAGACATGAGTGAATGATTGATGATGACTCACTACCGAATTGCTACAATAACTCGGTATTTGATAAACCTGTTCGATATATCAATGAAAAATATGTAAATAACTATTCTCTCGGTATCTGATAAACCTGTTCTATATTTCTATCAACAATATGTAAATAACAACTATTTTCTGGTCACATGAATGTCAGATTAATTGACTTGCCAATAAACTCTCTTCTGGGGCACTGCATCCTTCAAGCTACTCCCTGTTGGACCTCAATAACAGTATTATGTGTGTCAAGTGTGGTGGTGTGTTAAAAAAGGAGAAATGTGTGGTGTTGTGGATACAAACATAATAATCCAGAACACTAAGGCATCATTGCGTCTACATATACACCGCACTTCAAAACTGCAGTCAGGTCGCGGCATAAAATGTCCACTGTGTAAAATGATAATAATAATAATAATAAAATAGATTTTTAAAAATAAAAAAAATAATAAATAAATAAAAATCTTTCTTCTGCATCTTCAACATTTTGAATCCCAGTTCAACTTCTTTACCCTTCAATCTCTAAAAGACCTGTTTTTCTAACCACTATTGACAGTTCATTCTATTTCTTCCCTTCTCTTCCCCCATTCTTTCTCCTCCCCTCTCCTCCCCCATTTCTTTCCTTCCCCCTTTCTTTCCTCCGCACCATTCTCTCCTCCCCCTTTCTTTCCTCCCCCCATGTTCTTTCCTCCCTCCCCTCTCCCCACCCCTTTCTTATCTCCCAATCTTTCCTCCCTCCATCCCTGCTGCCCTCCATTTTAATTCAATGCAAACTCATTTAATTTCTAATACATTCAAAATCGTTAATTATCGTCCCTAGAAAGGGTGGGCAAGAATAGACAGCAGAAATAGAAGATAGAAGGGTGAAGACTTCTATCATTTTCCTATTAATTGTTCTTTATCGATTCGCTTATTTTCTCTCTTCTTTTCTTTCATTTTCACCACATAATTTATCCCATTTTCCCTTTATTTAATATTTTTCTCCAATTGTCCCTCCATCTTTACCTAAATTTCATTTTGTTGTTTAAAAATATAATTCTCACTCGATGGTTATATCAACAAAATTTGCATCTAACTAGTAACAATCTTAACATGTTATATAAGCTATGCCTCTCATCCCAAGAAAATAATATTATATCATACTATAGCCCGTAGGAAGATACTTATTAGCATCAATACAGACCGTTCACGTCATCTGTTGTGAATATGGC
>NW_020871303.1:70821-79800 GCF_003789085.1 Penaeus vannamei | reverse complement strand
TTCAGATTTCTCCGGCAGAAAAGATTTCTCAGGTCAAAGAAAAGATGATGATAAACGTGCAATGAAGGAATAGAACATAGATTATAGCATTATTTCACTACAGACACTACAGGATCTATTCTTCGATCTTCTTCTCTCTCCTCTTGCATTCAACATAGGAGATGAAGGAATAGATAAGGTGATTATAGATGAATTATATGGATCACACGCACTCAAACAGAAATGATAATGAGAGGAAGTGTATAAGCAATGAATGAGTTAATGATAATAAAATAACGAGGTCGGCAAGGCCGCGCCGGGTTCACACGCTCCGGTCACACATCGGGGATTTTCAAAACACGCCAAAGCCCACAGGGCCGTATTTATCACGCCCACGGCAAGGCATTAACATCCCCTACGCCCTCTTCTTAAGGGACAATAGCCTGAAGCCGCCGGCCATGTATAAGGACAAAAAACAAGGCAACAGGTAACAAAAGAGCATCAGCATAACATCGTCGGAGTCGAATCTAAACACTCGGAAGGGGATTCGAATCGCCTCTCGCGCTTATACAAGGGTTCGGCGCCGACGGTATTGTCTCCCTTATTGGGCGGGGCTATCTGAACCCTGCGCGCTCCGGCCAGAAGGGTCCTTTTTCCTTCTCATCTCCTTCATTTGCATCTTTTTTGTCTCCTTCTTCGAGTACTTGAAAGGCTGAGAATATTGAGAGGATATTATTGCTTCAGTGGCATCTCGAAAGGAATTCCGAAGTGCTTTTAGAATGGCTGTCTCGTCTTCCTGTTGGATGCCGACTTTTTATTTTTATTTTTTTTTGGGATTTGATATTTGTGTGTTTTGTGTGTATTTTCTTTATCTGTCTATCTCTTTATCTGATGTGGACGAATGTCTATTTGCATAGTCATTCCCTATATTTTTTTTTCTGGTTATATCGTGTATAAAAAAACACAGACAGACAGATAGATAGATACACACAGACAGATAGAGACAGACAGACACTTAGAGAAACAGACACATATGGTAACATACATGACAGAACAGACACAGACAGGCATAGACTAACAAACAAGCACAAACAGGTACAGGACAGCACAATCAGACGGAGACAAACAGATTCACAGACAGAGACAAACACAGCCAGATACACGAATATCAGGTACCAGGCGCAAGCGAGGGAATAGTACGTAGATGCAGACACACGCAGTAGACCGCTGATCGGGACCACGGTGATAAAACGCAGTAGAAGCCGATGACATCACTCGGAGGTACAGTGGTATCACATAGCATAAGTAGACGGACTATAGATCAGAGGGGGTCACATTCATGACAGACACACTAGATAGGGTTATTTTATTATTTAACTTCACCTGCAATATTAACATGAAAAGTGAAATATCACTGGTCTTTAGTTACTTACGCACTGTTACATCAACAACAGACAGCAGTGTTACTGTGACTACGACTAACAACGGAGACACTTAGCAGGCACAGATGAGCGCAGACAGCATCTCGACGAGCAGTGCAGGCAAGCAAGACAGAATCAGAGAGAACGCAAATGGACACATGGAGTACAGTAACATCAAGACAGCAGAATTATCTATAATTTACTTGTTGTATGATTCGAGAGTGATGTGAATATGTTGGGCAGGAGCTATTGTTAAGAAGCTTAAAATTTTAATTTAATCGATAGATCACAGACTACACAGATACAAAGATATACTACAGACTCACGATGACACGCGCAGTGTACGATGTAGTGCATACAATGCCAAACTCTCAAGACAAGTGTACAGGAAGCTATGACATTAGATCATGTCTAGATAAGAAGATTAGTAAGACATCTACCAGGCTATTGGACTTACAGCATGGGTGGCGTGTGAGTATCAGGATGTATGACATTGTGGACTGCTCTGTTTCTCGCTAGAGATGCGCTGTCTACCGCAATCGCACTCAATTTATCACACAAACCGGGGAAAATTTCCGATCTGAATGGGCGCCAATTAAACGGGTGAATCCTCCACTTTCTTACAGGTGGAGTGGTGTGCTTGGTACTGCCGGGAATGTCCCCGGTCGACCTGAGTAAGAGCGAACGTCCAGGGATGAGTTATTGGTGGAGTCTTCTTAACGGTGCGGTGGTAAATGATCATCATGGAGGTAGGGTGAGTTGTGGAGGAGGAGGTTGTGGGTGGGGTGTGGGGGTGAATCACGCGCGGGTGGGGTGGGTGAATAAAGGTGGATATGAGTGGTGGGTGAATAATAGGTGAGTGTGTTGTAGAGTTGTGGTGATGGAGTTGCGCGCTCGCCTCGGAAGCTAGGTGTGGGTGTGGGTGAATAAAGGTGTGTGTGGGTGTGGGGATGAAGATGTGGCGCGGTATAGGTAGGGGTGTGGTGGAGAGGCCTCTGTGTGGATTAGGAGAGGGATCGTGCTCGCGCGCGGTACGTAACATGAGTGTGTGTGTTGTGTGGGTAGGTTGTAGGTTGATCGTAGTGAATCTGGCGTGTGTGTGTGTGAGAAGTCGCGGTCGGCATTGAGAGATGCGTGATTGTGTGTGTGGATTTGGGTAGGGTGGGGTATGTGTGTGTGGATTGGGTAAGGTGTGGTATGCGTGTGTGGATTGGGGATAGGGTTGTGGGTAGTGTGTGTGGATTTTGGTGTAGGTGTGGGTATGATAGGTGTGGTAGGAATTTGGATGTGAGGTGAGTTGGGTATGTTGTGTGGATTGGGGTAGAGTGTGGTATGGTGTGGAGGTGATAGTGTGTGGTATTTGTGTGTTGATTGGGTATGGTATGTGGCTGTGGATTGGGGTAGTTGGGGTCGTGTGTGGATTGGGTAGATGATTGTGGGTAGTGTGTGTGGATGGGGTAGTGTGGGGTATGGTGTGTGGATTGGGTAGGGATGTGGTAAATGGTGTGTTGAATGTGATAGGCTGGGGCTCTACGCTCGCTCGCGCGTACCGTCTGAATTGGGTAGTGTGTGGGTATTTGGGTGTATTTGGGTAGGTGTGGGTAATGTGTGTGGATTGGGTAGGGTGGTGGGTATGATGTGTGGGTAAGGTGTGGGTAATTCTGTGTGAGATTAGGGTAGGTGTTGGGTATGGTGTGTGGATTGGGTAGGTGTGGGTATGGTGTGTGGAATTGGGTACGGTGTGGGTATTTGTTGTGGAATTTGGGTAGGTGTGGGGTAATGTTGTGTGGATTGGGTAGTGTTGGGTATGTGGTGTGGATTGGGTAGGTGTGGGTATTTGTGTGATTCGCGCGCACGCGCTTGTGGGTGTGTGTGATTGGGTTGGGGTGGTGTGGGTATGTGTGTGGTATATGGGTAAGGTTGGGTATAGGGTGGGGATTGGGTAGGTGTGGGTATGGTGTGGTGGATGGGTAGGTGTGGGTATGTGTGTGGATTGGGTAGGTGTGGGTATGTGTGTGGTGGTTGTGGTATGGGTGGGGTAGGGTTGTGTGTGGATTGGTAGGGTGGGTATAGTGTGTGGAATTGGGTAGGTGTGGGTATGTGTGTGGATTGGGTAGAGTGTGGGTATGTGTGTGGATTGGTAGGTTGGTATGTGTGTGATTGGTGATGGTTGTGGTATGTGTGGTGGAATTGGGTAGGTGTGGGTAAATGTGTGTGGATTGGGTTTAGGGGTGGGTATAGTGTTGTTGGATTGGGGTAATGTGTGGGTATGTGTGGTGGATTGGGTAGGTTGTGGTTTGGGTTGGTGTGGATTGGGGTTAACGTGTGGGTATTGTGTGTGGATTGGGTTAGGGTGATGGGTAATGTGATGGTGGATTGGGTATGGTGTGTGGGTGATGTTGTGTGGAGTTGGGTATGGTGTGGGTATGTGGTGATGGGATTGGGTAGGTGTGGGTAATGATGTGTGGATGTGGGGGTAGGTGAGTGTGGGTATAGTGGGTGGAGTGGGTAGGGGTTTGTTGGTGTGTGTGATCTGGGGGGTAGGTTGGGTGAGATAGGGATAGGTGGGTGGTTGGTTGGGGGTCAGAAGGTGCCATTGATGAGAGAATGCTGTGGGGGTCGCGTGTGTGAAGGGCGCAGCGTATATGGTGTTGGGCGATTATGAAGTTTGTGGTCGGGCAGGGTGTAGTGATCTGGTAGCGACGTTAAGCTCGCTCAGTGGTTGTGGGGGTGAGTGTGAAGATTGATACCCTATGCAAGTGTATCATAGGTTGGTGAACAGCTCGTGTGCATCGCTCGCAATATATATAGGGTGTTTATTAATACATCCATATAGGTGTGTGCTTCGCTCGCTCTGAGAAGGGTTCGCTGGCGGCAGGAGGTGAGTTCGAATCTCAGTTCGCAGTAGGGTGGGTATGCATGGGTAGGAAGGGAGAGGGGAGAGATGGGGAGAGGGGAGGGGAGGGAGAGGGAGAAGTGTGGAGAGGGAGAGGGAGAGGGATGGAGGGAGGGGAGGGCGAGGGGAGTGTGAGGGTAGGGAAGAGAGAGAGAGAGAGAGGGGGATAAGGAGCAATGAGAGGAGAGAGAGAGAGGAGATTGTAGAGACGCGCGAGGGACCGCAGAGAGAACGAGGAGAGAGAGAGAGAGAGAAAGGATGGGGAGAGAGAGAGAGGGGAGTTGAGGAGGAGGGGAGGGAGGGGAAGAGGAGGGGGAGAGGGGATGACGTGAGAGAGAGAGTAGAGAGAGATAGTAAAGAAGTGTTAAGACAAAGAAAGGTGAGAGTGAGGAAGAGGGAAGAGGAAAGAATAAAGAGATGCAGAGAAGAGAGTGATGTTCAAGAGTAGGAGGGGTAATCGCGGGAGAGAGCACACGAAGGAGATACGACGGAGAAGAGAGGAGATGACGAGAGAGAGAGGAGATGAGAGAGTGGAGAGAGAGAGAGATGGAGGGTAGGGAGAGAGAGAGAGTGAGAGCAGAGAGAGAGGGAGAGAGGAAGAGAGATGTGTGGAGGAGAGAGAGAGAAGAAGAGAGAGTACCGTCAAGAGAGAAGAGAAGGAGAAGCTACGCCAAGAGAGAGAGAGGCAGAGAGAAAGAAAAAATCGCACGCAGAATTAGAGGAGAAAGACAGAAAAAAAATCGAAGAAAGAAAAGAAAGAAAGAGAAAAGGAGAAATGAGAGAAGAAAGAGAAATAGAGGAAGGAGAGAATACCAAGCCCCTATATAAATGCAGCGAGACAGGTCCTGCCAAACACGGCCAGGGCAAGGCAGCTACAGCAACTTGTATATGCAACAATCGAGCGAGGTCGTGCTGTACCCACAAGCACCAGTTTTATCTCGAGACTAATACCGACATTTGGCGAGGAATTTGCAACGTGGAAAAAAAGGGGAATTGAGTTGTGTAGAATGGTATTAGATTAGATTGTTCAGATTTTTTTTTTTTTTTTTTTTTTTTTTTTTTGTGAAGTTTGTAAAAATTTTGTTTTTTGTTTTTTTGTTTTTATTGTTTGTTGTGTGTTTGTAATTATCTTTAGCGATTAATTTCTGATAGTTTGTAAGGAACACGCAATACTTCCTTCTCCTTCTTCTCCTCCTCCTCCTCCTCTCCCTCTCTTTTCTCCTCCTCCTCCTCCTTCCTGCTTCTCCTTCTTTCTCTCCTCTCTTCCTCTTGCTTCTCTTCTCCTCCTCCCTCTTTCCTCCTGCTTCTCTTTCTTTCTCTCTCCTCTCCTCTTCCTCCTTTTCTTCACCTCCTCCTCGTTCCTTCTTCTTTTTCCTCCTCCGTCTCCTCCTCTTCTTCTTCTTCTTCCTTCTTCATCTCCTCTATCCCTCCTTAATCATCCTCTCTTCTTCCTCTTCCTCCTCCATCCTCTTATCTTCTCATCCTCCTGTTGATTCCCTTCCTTTTCATCCCCTTCTTCCTCTTCGTCTCTCTTCCTCTTTCTTATCCTCTTCCTCTTCCTCCTCCAACTTCTTCTTTCTCCCTCTCCTCTTTCTCTTTCTTCTCTCTTTTCTTTCCTCTTCCAACTTTCTTTCTTCTCCACTTCTTCTTCATCTTCTCCTAATCTCTTCTTCCTCCTCTTCCTCTTCTCCCTCTTCCTCTTCTCTCCACTTTCTTCTCTCATCTCTTCCTCTTTCCCCCCCTCCAAACTTTTCCTTCTCCTCCTCCTCTTCCTCTTCTCCCAACTCTTCTTCTTCTCCTCTCCTCTTTCTTCTCCTTTCCCCTTCATTGCTCTTCTCTCTTCCTCCCTCTCCTCCTCCAACTTCTTCCTCTCCTCTTCATCTTCATCTTCTCCCTACTTTTATTCTCTCTCCTCTTCCTCTTCTCCCTACTTCTTCCTTTCTTCCTCTTTCTTCTCTCTTCTCTTCCTCTTTCTCCCTCCTCTCTTCCTCTTTTTCTTCTATCTCCTCCTCTTCCTCTTCCTTCTCTTTTTCTTCTCATGGCAGAAACATGGCCGTGTAGCTTCAGAGTGCTGTGCGATGGCCGAATACTGTGGATGTGTACATTCTTTTATGCTGCTGTAGGATGTGTAGCGGTGTAACGTAATGTATTAGTGTGTGTTGTTCTGTGTGTGGGGGTGGGGGAAGGCGCTTGTGGACTTGGCTTTGTGGTTGTGTTGTGGTGTGTGTGGTGTTGTGTGTGATGTGTGTGTGTTGTGTGTGGTGGTGTGGTTGTGTGTGTGACTGTGTGTGGTGGTGTGTGTGTTGTGTGTGTGATGTGGTTCGTGTGATGTGTGTGTCTGTTTGTTACATGTTCCTTAGTTATTGTTATAGGAGCGGGAAAAAAGGAAGAAAGACAAAAAACGTATGTAGAGGGAAACTTAGATAGATAATAGATATGAACTAGATAGATAAAGTATAATATGTATAGATAGATAGCTTAATAGATAGATAGATAGAGAGAGAGAGAGAGAGAAGAGAGAGAGAGAGAGAGGAGAGAGAGAAACAGACAGACAGACAGACAAGACAGAGACATAGACACAGACATAGACACGAGACACAGACACAGACACAACACAGACAGACAGACACCAGACAGACAGACAGACAGACATGAAGTGCGATAGAGAAAGTGATTTGCCTTATGTGTGTCTCCTGAATGTTCTAAGTTCTAGTTCTAATGTAATCTAAGTTCTAAGTTCTCGTTCACTTGTTATCCGACAACACTGTTGGTATGAACATACATGACACCTCGTGGGGAGAGACCGAATGATACATCTATGGCTGCACAACACACACTCACGTACACATGTGCACATATCTCTAAATACATGTGTATATGTACAGACAGAGACACAAACGTATAAACGCTTATTACTACTATGTATGTGTGTTTTGTGTTTTTTGTGTGATGGTTTGGTGTGTGTGTGTGTGCTTAGTTTGTATATTGTATGTGTGTGTGTTTGTGAGTGTGTGGTGTGTGTGTGTGTGTGTGTGTTGTGTTTGTTTGTGTGTGGTGATGTGTGTGTGTGTGTGTGTTGTGAGTGTGTGTATGCGTGTGTATGTGTTGCGTTGTGTGTGTGTGTGTGTGTGGTGTGTGTGTGTTGTGTGTGTGTGCGTGTGTGTGTTAGTTTTGTATATGTGTATGTGTGTGTGTGTGTGCGCTGTGACAGACAACATTCTTTCCCTCCCCCTAATCTCTGTAAACATTATGAGATTTCTCCTTACTTGGATGGGCGTGTCGAGATATATCGAAGAAAATTGAATCAATTAAACCATATTAATTTTTCAGTCCGGTGCTTCAATATATAATTTTTATATCTTTTTTTTTTTTTACTTTTTTTTATATTTATTTTTATTATTTTTTATTTATTTTTTATTCCACCTCAATATAGAATTTTATTTTTTATTTATTTTTTCTTATTTATTTATTCTTTTTTTTTTTTTTTTTTTTTTTTTTTTTGCTAAATAAACACCACTTGGCTTAAACAAACAACATAAAACCACAAGATCAATCAATTTGATGAACATGACAGCCAGTCTATTAATTTTTTACATCGATTTTATTTTATCATTATTACTTTTTACTTTTATATATTTATTTATTGTCATTTTATTGATTATTATTGTTTTTTATTTCCTTATCATATATTTCATTTCTCTTATTATCTTTATTTCTTTTATTTCTGTTTCTATTTATTCATTATTTATTCATTATTACATTATTATCTGTTATTGTTACTATTTATCATTCTTATTCATTATTATCATTATCATAATTCATTATTGTTATTATTCATCATCATTAATCTATCGTTATATTGTTTATATTCATTTATCTATCCATCCATTCATTTTATCATTATTATATTAATCATTTATCTATTCATTCTTTTATTTCTTTTCATCATCTTCTTTTTGCCTTAAACCTTGAGTTGCCGGATTATCTTGAAGTCATTATCATTATCATTATCATTATTATTCTTATTATTCTCCATCATCATTATTATCTATCATTATTATTTTAAATCATTTATTCTATCCATTTATTTTCATTATCATCATCTTTTCTTTGCCTGAGAATCTTGGGTGCCGGAAATCTGAAGTCGTCACTCCAGAACTTACTCATTATTCTTATCATTCTCATCATCATTATATCTATCATTATTATGTTATAATCACTTATCTATTCATTCATTCCTTCATTATCATCTTTTCTTTGGCCTGAGAATCTTGACTGCCGGAAATCTGAAGCAGTCGCTCCAGAAGGCGTGAATGCAGGGTATATATCATTATCATTTATTATCATTATCATTACTCATTATTCTTATCATTCCTCATCATTTATCATTATCATCATTATTGTTTATAATCACTCATCCATTCCTTCATTCCTTTATTACCATCTTTTCTTTGGCCTGAGAATCTTGACTGCCGGAAATTTGAAGTCGTCGCTCCCGAATTATTGTTATTCTTATTATTCTCATCATCTTATCATCGTATTCTCATTATTGATTACATCCACTCTATCTATCATTTATTTTTATCCATTATCATCTTTCTTTGACCTGAGAATACTTGACTGCCGGAATCTGAAGCAGATCGCTGCGAATGCGGGGAGCTGCGTGGCGAGAAAGGGGTCTGG
>NW_020871303.1:58321-60821 GCF_003789085.1 Penaeus vannamei | reverse complement strand
CAGCACTCATGGCGAATTCTGCAGTCGTCGTGTATTTGCGACATAAGACAATCAGTTTCCAAAGGGGGCAACGTTATGTATCTGAAAGGATGTGAACTTAGAAACGGCGTCTGTTATGCTTTGAACTGGCCTTTCTTCTCTTTATATGAGAGAGAGAGAGAGGCAAGGAGGAGGACGGAGAGAGAAACGGAGGGATAAAGATAGAGATATAAAAAGTGTAACGAAATATGACAGAAAAAAAGTAGAAAAAAGTGACAGCGAGGGAAATACAGATAGTGGAAAAGAGAAACAGGAAGAGAGAGAGAAGAGCAGGTATATCATTCGGGAGAAAAAAGAGAGACAAGTAGATATAAGATTAGAAAGACATAAACACAAACAGACAGTCAGACATATAGACATACAGATAGATAGCTTAAGGTCAACATCCACGTAATGAAGTAGGAAGGAATATTCAATTGTCCCGTAGCTAAGTGGGTGTCTTCCCCTCATCCATATAAATCCTTCATTTCCCTTTGCTGTTACAGAGGAGTCACCACCTTCAGCTTGACTGCACGCCCTAGTGAGAGGGCAAGAGAGAGAGGGAGGGAGAGAGAGAGAAAGAGAGGGAGAGAGAGAGAGAGGTGAGGGAGAGAGGGGGGGGGGGGGGAGAGAGAAAGAGAGAGGGCAAGAGAGAGAGAGAAAGAGAGAGACAGGGGGGAGGCGGAGAGAGAGAGAGAGAGAAAGGAGAGAGAAAGAGAGAGAGAGAAAGAGAAAGATAGAGAGAGAGCGATCTGACTCTAAACACACATAAGGAAATTGTGTAGAGAACCACAATCTGCCACTCACCATGGTAACAGCAATGAAATTATTAGAGAGAAGTTATAAGCGGAAGATAGAAGGTAAAATTAATTACAGTTGAACAAAATTCTAGAAAATACACGTATAAACCGCACATCTAATTTACAAATGCATGTATCCCACTTTAAGTTCAGTGTCCATGCAATTAGGGAAAGGGTAAGGTAATAGCGTTGTGGATCCATTGCGTGTCTTAATCTCTTTCTTACAGTCCCTTCATTTGTCTTTGTGGGCGAGAGGACATCACTCCTTACGAATGCTTAAGGGTGAATAGAAATACGCACGCACACACAACCATACACACATATAAAAACACATTTAGAGAGAGGGGGAGAAGGGAAAAAGGGAGAGATAGAGAGAGAGACAGAGAGGGAGAGAGATAGATAGAGAGAGAGAGAGAGAGAAGAGAGAGAGAGAGAGAGAGAGAGAGAGAGCAGAAATTACCTTTAAAATGTACATATACAATGAAGAGAAAGTGGAGCGTGAAAGGTTACAGATTCGAGATTAAAGGAAAAGAAATTAGGAATTATAGGTCGAATCATACTCCTCTGACGGACAAGATGCATTATTTAAAAAGTCTAGGGAATAAAACCCACATTTCATTATACAATCCAAATTTACCCCCATGTATCCTATTCTTTTGTAGGTTTATTACAATTTGTCTATTATCCTTTCATCTATTGCTCTTTATGAATATTTCTGCATATTACGTTTTGGCTTAAAATTGTAATGACTATGTTACTTTTATCGAGGAAATAGTATCATTCCATATTTCACGATTTACTCATCATTGTTTTCATTGGACTGGTTATTGAGATTAGCCTGATTGTTCGCTCGAAGGGAGAGATAGAAAAACAAGATAACGAGATAAAGAAAAGGATGAGAGGTAAAGATAAAAGGATATAGAGCCAGGGAGAGGAGAGAGTTATAAAAGATTTTTTTTAAATGCCCTACAGGTTAAATGAGACAACAGGGGCCAAAATGAGCTCAATAGCAGTACTTGTCTAAGTCTACGGGACAAAACCCACATTTAACTTACCCTCAATTTGCCGCCGTATTAGGTCAACATGGAAGCAAAGGAAAGACAGTTCCTTCTGCTACTGTTGGATATCTAATTTTCTTCCATACATTTCATAGATTAACCCCTGGTATTAACACATTTTTTATATGACACTTTTTAATCAATTTCTAAAAAGGGAGTTAAATATAAAAGTGAAATGAGTAGAGATGCAAGAAGGAAAGAGAGAGGAGAGAGAGAGAGAGAGAGAGAGAGAGAGAGAGAGAGAGAGAGAGAGAGAGAGAGAGAGAGAGAGAGAGAGAGAGAGAGAGAGAGAGAGAATGGATAGATAAAGAGAGAGGAGAGAAGAGAGTAGATAATAGATACATAAAGAGAGAGAAAAAAGGGAGAGAGAATGGATAGAGAGAGGTGAGAGAGAGAGAGAAATCAGCAGCCAAACAATTAAAAAAGGTGCTTACTGTAAGTAGAAATTAAACCGTCTATTGAATTTCTAATGAGATAATCTGTTTGCTAAGAGGGATATATGCCTTTAGTTATGATATGCATATTTAATGAGCAAGAATATTTTACTTCTTGTATTATTGGCAGGATGAAGAAAGGTAGTATGATTTCATTTGCTTATTTCTAAGATATTTTTTATTATCATTA
>NW_020871303.1:45821-50821 GCF_003789085.1 Penaeus vannamei | reverse complement strand
ACAACAACAGGACTCCGTTGAGCTATCGATCTTAAAAAACACTTAGTTACTTAAGGACACTTACAAACTAACCTATCTATTTCCATTAAATGTTAATAAAGATTTATCTAACACAATATTGCCGCATTAGTTAAATTTAATAATCAAGATATTTCAGTATACGTTCATGCAAAATTCCACTTTCTTCTTAACCCTAAATATGTTCCAAAATAACTCTCCCATTTTGCCAAAATAACTCCCGTGGTACTATTTTCCATTTCTAATTCCTGTCCACCATGTTCCATCACGATAGTACACTGAATTACTCCAAAAGGGCTTACCCGGGATGAACCACCAAAGAGGACATGGCTCCTGGACGCTACTCCCGACCCTACTCCAGTGGTCTCCGTCACTGGGCATCCTTTTATTTTCGATATGGGGCTCATCCGGTCACGCCCTATGGTGTTATCACTTATCCTTTTCTTATAGTTGGAAATATACGTGCATGAAGACTTTTCTGTGTCTCATCAGTTTTTTAACACTATATTTATCACATTTCACTTTTTTTTTCTCTCTTCTCTCGCTGGAGAGAGAGAGAGCGAGGAATAGAGAGTTGGGGGTGGAGGAGAAAGAAACTGAGGGGGGGACGAGAGAGGGAGAATGAAGAGAGAGAGAAGAAGAAGAAGAAGAATCAGACAGCCCCATATACAGACAGAGACAGAATCAGGCTCAAGGACAGAGGCAGACAAAGAGAAGTAGAAAAAGGATAAAAGCGTGTCTCTTTATATGCGTTTACAGGTATATATGCAAATATATATATGTCTGTGGTGTGAGTGCATATATGTGTATGTGTAAGAGAGAGAGAGTGTGTTCGTGTGTGTGTGCGTCTGTGTGTGTGTTTGTATATGTGTGTGTGTTTGCGTGTGTGTGTGTATATACATATATGAATATAAATATATATATAATATTATNTATATCCATGTCGGAGGATTCACAGTTTCTAACGAATAATACAATTGTCTGAGAAACATTTCGTTATAAAATAAAGAAAAAGATCAAGTATTAACTATGACTTTTGAAATAACCAATCTCACTTAAAAACCTATATCTTCATTTAAATGTGTTTTAGAGGATTGTTGACTTAATAGGCACTTATATATTAACGAAATTAACGATGATAGATATTAAAATAATATATGATAATGATGAATTATAATAACAATTATTCTATGATAAGAACGGAGATAAAACGAGTAAAACATTAGATGAAAGAATAGATATATGAAAAATAAGAATGATATTAAGTATAATATTTAAGAAATATATGATATGATATATAATAATAAATTAAAGAATAAATGGATACTAACGCTCATCAATAAAATTAAGTTTGAAATAATATAATTTATTAATCGCGTGGAGGGAATAGGCACAGGATAAGGATACTGACACAGAACCATGATAGAAAATTAGAGTAATCGAAATAAGTATAGAGATGAATATACCATATTAAGTGAACGTTTGTTGAAAGGAGAATAACAGAGCTGGGAACGAGTCATAGAGAAGGCGTGACAGTGATAAAGAAATGAGGTCCTATATAATGTTGAGTGAGTTCCATTCACTTATATATGTATTTGGGGTAGGGAGGGGGGGGTTTAGGTTTAGGAGTTCTGCTACTTACGGGGTTAGACAACTCGATGTATTGTCATAATTAACAACTAAACAGACAGCAAGTGGAATTAATGTCGTTAATCTAGGGAAAGCATCTTCACCTTTGGGCCGATCCTTTACTCGTATATTATTGAAAATTGTATTCTCTTGTTTCTCTTTCCTTTCTTCCTCTCGTCTCTCGTCTCGCTTCTCTCATAATTCTCTATCTCTCTATCTCCTCTGCTCTCTCTCTCTCTCTCCTCTCCTGTTCTCTCTCAGTCTTCTTCCTCTCTCTCTCTCTCATCGTCTCTCTATCTCTCTCTCTCTCCCTCTTTCTTCGTTGTCTTGCTTTTTTTTGTCTTTCGTCTTTTTCTTCTTCTTCGTCTACTTCTACTTCTTTTTCTTCATCATCTTTTTGTTATTGTTCTTCTTTTTTTTCTTTTTCTCTTTTCTTTTTTCCTTTTTCTTCTTATTTCTTCTTCCCTTCCCTCCTAAACCGCTAGATCCGAGGTATATTCTCCGCTGTTCTTAATTTCCTTCTCGTATTCTTTCTTCCCTTTATTTTATTCATTTTCTATCATATTCTGTTTATTCATTTATTTACTTATTCATTCATTTATCCATGTATTTATTTATCTATTTATTCTCTCTTTCTATCTTTCTTTCTTTCTTTCTTTCTATTTTTATTTATTCATTTATTTATTTATTTATTTATTTATTTATTTATTTATCTATTTATTCTCTCTCTCTCTCTCTTTCTTTCTTTCTATTTTTCTTTCTCTCTCTCTCTCTCTCTCTTTCTTTCTTTTTCTTTCTATTTTTTTCTTTCTTTCTTTCTATTTTTCTTCTGTCTTTGGCGTTGTCTTCTTGAATTCCTCTCGGCCATTTTCGTTTTCTTCTCTTCCACTCCTCGGTTTTCTTGGGGATTTGGCGAGCGTCTTCAGATTGTTTGTATCGGGTTCTGCTTCTTTTTGAGACGAAGGTAATAATTCCTGGTTGTAATAACTGTTTGTGTTCTCTTCTTCTTTCTTTCTTCGTCTCTCTCTCTTCTTGTTTTTTCTCTGTATTTATTTCTCTGTCTCTATTTCTGTCTATCTCTCTTCTTATTTCTCTTTTTATCTATTTCTATCTCTCAGTCTCTATCTATCTATGTCTTTTCCTATTTCTCTCTTTATCCATTTCTCTCTCTGTCTATCTCACTCTCCTTATTCTTTCGTATATTTGTTTTGTGTTTTCTTATTATTATTATTTTTCTTCTTTCAACCGTTCATACATCATAGTCTAATGCTATCTATATTAGCCTGTTTGTCCTATTTTTCTCGTTTTTAACTTTTCATATTACTCTTCTCCCTCTTATCTTTTTATGTCTTTTGGTTTGTTTCGATTTTTTTTTTCTCTCTTCTCTCTCTTCTCCTCTCTCTCTCTCTTTTTTTTTTTTTTTTTTTTTTTTTGAGCGATGACTAAATAAATTTGTCTCGTGTTTTTAAGCGTGATTCACCTTCCACGTGATCGAGGTATTATCCAAAAAAAGGATTACATAAGATTTTTCGGATTTACAGATTTGATAAATCGTGGGGTGAGATGTATGTTATTGCGATTAATTTCGGAAAAAAAGGGGTTGATTTATGGACTTATAGATCGAGAGGATTACATTAGATTTTTCGGATTTACAGATTTGATAAATCGTAGGGTGAGGTTGTGTGTTAGGCGATTTATTTCTGAAAAAAAGGGGTTGATTTTATGGATCTATAGATCGAGAGGATTACATTAGATTTTTCGGATTTACAGATTTGATAAATGGTGAGTGAGATGTGTGTGTTATTGGGATTAATTTCGGTTGAATTTATGGATTTATAGATCGAGAGGATTAATCATAAGATTTTCCGGATTTACAGATTTGATAAATCGTCGGGTGAGGTGTGTGTTATTGGGATTAATTTCTGAAAAATGGGTTTATTATGGAGTTATAGATCGAGAGGATTACATTAGATTTTTCGGATTACAGTTATTGATAAATCGTAGGATGAGGTGATGGTATTGGGATTAAATTGGTTGATTTATGGACTTATAGATCGAGAAGATTACATAAGATTTTCGATTTAAGATTTGATAAATGGTGAGATGTTGTGTTATTGGATTAATTTCGAAAAAAGGGTTGATTGTATGGACTTATAGATCGAGAGGAATTACATAAGATTTTCCGGATTTACAGATTTGATAAATGGTGAGATTGTGTATTGCGATTAATTTCGGAAAAAAGGGGTTGATTTAATGGAGTTATAGATCGAGAGGATTACATAAGATTTTTCGGATTTACAGATTTGATAAATGCGTAGGGTGAAATGTATTGTTATAATGGATTAATTTGATTTATGGACTTATAGATCGAGAGGATTACATTAAGATTTTTCGGATTACATAATTTGAATAATCGTAGGGTGAGGGATTATTGCGATTTATTTCGAAAAAAAAGGGTTGATTTAAATGGACTTATAGATCGAGAGGATTACACAAGATTTTTTCGGATACAGATTTGATAATCGTAGGGTGAGTGTGTTATTTGCGATTTATTTCGGAAAAAAAGGGTTGATTATGGACTTATAGATCGAGAGGATTACACAAGATTTTTCGGATTTACAGATTTGATAAATCGTAGGGTGAGGTGTGTTATTGCGATTTATTTCGGAAAAAGGGTATTTTATGGACTTATAGATCGAGAGGATTACACAAGAATTTTCGGATTTACAGATTTGATAATCGTAGGGTGAGGTGTGTTATTGCGATTATTTCGGGAAAAAAAGGGTTGATTTATGGACTTATAGATCGAGAGGATTACATAAGATTTTCCGGATTTACAGATTTGATAAATGGTGAGATGAGGTGTGTGTTATTGGGATTAATTTCGGTTGATTTATGGACTTATAGATCGAGAGGAAGAGTGTTTGTATTTTGGGTTTGTTTCTGAAAGTTAAGAAAGTCGTTTAAGTAAGATGATGTTTGTGTCTGTTTGTATTCTCTTTTTTCCTTCTTCTCCCCATTGCTTGTTCCATTTTTTTTTTCTTCAATTTTGTTCATCTCTCCATCCTTTCTCCTTTTGTTTTCCTTCTGTTCCGTTTCTTTCCTCGTTTGTCTCTTCTTCTTCTTCCTTTCTCCCTTCTCTATCCTTCGTCACTCCTACCTCTGTCATCCTCCCCCCTCACTCTCCTCCATTCCCTTCCCTTCCCCCCTCTCCCTTTCCCCTTCATTCCTCCCTCCTCCCTCCTCCCCTCCCTCCCTCTCCCTCTTTTTCCCCTTCATTCCTCCCTCCTTCCCTCCCTCTCTCCTACCCACCCTTCCCCCACTCCCCTCCCTCCCTCCCTCACCCTCCCTCT
>NW_020871303.1:30000-32500 GCF_003789085.1 Penaeus vannamei | reverse complement strand
CTCTCTCTCTCTCTCTCTCTCTCTCTCTCTCTCTCTCTCTCTCTCTCTCTCTCTCTCTCTCTCTCTCTCTCTCTCTCTCTCTCTCTCTCTCTCTCTCTCTCTCTCTCTCTCTCTCTCTCTCTACTCTCTCTCTCTCTCTCTCTCTCTCTCTCTCTCTCTCTCTCTCTTCTTGACGAATTATTGGTTTGTCTTCTGAACGCAAAAAAAAGGAATCACGTTCTTTTTCTGACCGTACTTTCTTGCCGAAAAAAATGGTAATAAGACCACATATATTTGACTTTTTTCAGTCGGGTTGAAAGCAACTTATCGGTAAAGGGAAGAAAGATGAAAAGGAAAATAGGATTAGCGAAAGACAGAAACGGAAAAGACGAAAAGAACGAAGGGATAGTATAAGAAACAGAGGTCCAATGGTCATTAGCAAATGAGAGAAAAAAGAGAAAAATAAGAGAAAAAAATAATAAAAAGAAACGAGCTAAGCGAAAAAGAAAAAGAAAAGAAAAGGGAGAGAGGAAAAAGAGAGAAAGAGGAATTGGAACACAGAAAAAAAATAAAAAATAAGAACACGAGAGACAAGGAAAATAACAGAAGTAGAATTGGAAAAAGTAAGAATTAAAAACGAATGAAGCGGAAAAAGTAGAAAGATTATTATTAAACAAAGAGAATTTTAGAAGAAAAAGATTTTTGAAAAATGGAGGAAAGAAGAGGGAAAACACCGTAAAAAATGCATGTTATGCTAGCAACGCCATGTAAATTATTCATTGCAAAGGCGTTGACTGCAACCTGTGCGAACTTACCAGCTGTGCAAAAAAAAGGGAGTGTAAAAAGCAATGTGAGTTTGCAAGTAGTTTGCAGAGTCAGTTTTGTATTTTTTTTTTTTTCTTATTGTTGTCCTTCTTTTGAAGATGGTTGCAAAAGCATTTGTAAATATGTATATCCATGACTCTATCTTCATATGCGTGTATCTTTTCTTCTTTTATTTTATAATTTTTTTTTATTCCTTTTACCTCTCATTAAGAAAAGAACAAAAAAAGCAAAACAAATAGACATGAAAATATGATAAAACAAGACAAAGACACTATTTAAGAAAATGTAATGATAAAATGAAAGACACTAACGACACGAGGGAAAAAAAAGGTGACAAAAATTCGACACAGAAGCCCTTCATTGACACGTTAACCCCCACCCCACCCCACCCACCCCAACCCCCACCCACCCACCCCAAAAAAATCCTTCTTTGACCTAAAAGAGAGGGAGTTCATCTCGCTAATTAAAGGCGGAATTCACGGGGGCTTCCATGATAATAACAGACTTTTAGTACCAATACCATTTTCTTCACTCCTTGGCGTGTGTGTAGCTGTTATTATTACGTCACTATTGAAGGCGTGTCGTAATGCAAATAATCTTGATAAGGGCTATTATAAAGAAAATTGCGTAATTACTGACTTCCACGATCGGCACTGTTGGGAATACCATACACGCAACACAGCTACCCTCAACTTTCAATTTTGATTCGATAGTTATTTACACCTAAGCTAGGCCTAAGTGCATAGGCTAGGACAATATTTTTTTTCAGTTTAGCCCTTTATCTACCGCCCTGGCTAAATGGACAGGCGTGGGCAAGCTGTGGTACATATGATGCAAGGTCATAGCATTATATGATAGTATTACGTTGGAGATTTAGCCTGTCGTATTGAAATATGGCGTAAGATCCCCGTAGAGTTTTGTTGTTTTCGCCTTTTGTCTTTGCAACACGCGAGGCTATCACAATTATCTGCTTTATAACCAACATAAACATCGTATACTGTTCTTTTCCATGTCCATAATTGTAAATTCATCATGATACGTGGTTGTTGACGGTATACATATATATGTTTATATATATTTCGCTATGGATAGATAAATAGAGGAAGATTAATTAATGGAAAGAAAGATAAATAGGCTGATAAAGAGATAGATAGACTGATAAAAAGATGGATCGATGGACAGATAATTAGCAAAAACACAGATGGATTCATGGAAAGATAAATAGATTGATTTAAAGAGAGACAAAGTGATAGCAAGATAACGTAGATTAATAGATATGCTGTAATTGTCAATCACATTTTTCTTTCAGGATATTAAGTATTCATGATCATTCTCTTGCTTCTTTCTTTTAATCTCTCCCTATCTCTTTTTTCTCTATTTATCCATTTGTATGTGTATCTATCTGTTTCTCTCTCCTTTTTTCTCTCTCTCGCTCTCTTTCTCTCTATTTACCTGTCTATCTATCTATCCATCAATCTTTCTCTCTCTCTCTCTCTCTCTCTCTCTCTCTCTCTCTCTCTCTCTATCTATATATATATATTATATATATTATATATATATTATATATATATATATATATATATATATATATATTATATATATATATATATATATATATATGTATATGTATATATATATATATATATATATATATATATATATATATATATATATATATATATATATATATGTGTGT
>NW_020871303.1:17500-22500 GCF_003789085.1 Penaeus vannamei | reverse complement strand
AATAGATAGATAGGTAGATTTATAGATTGATAGATAGATGGATAGATAGATAGATTTATGGACTGATAAATAGATGGATAGATAAATAGATAGATGGATATATGATGAATAGATGGATAGATAGACAGAGAGATAAATTTAGGATTAGTTAGATGACCGGCGGGTTGATATATAACACGGACGAAAGATAGGATTAAAGATAGACGGATAAATATGTAAATAAAAGATAAAGGGAAAGTAGATACGTATAAGCGTATATGAGCGCAATAGATATGCAGATAGATAGATAAGAGCATTAATAGATAGGCAGATGGTTGAGATGATTGATAGATATATTAAGTATGTGTGTGTGTGTCCCTGCATATATATAAGTTTGTGCACTGTAGAATGTTAGACAACGATAGATAGATAAATAGATACCTAAATAGCCAAGTAGATCAGTTAATACATAGATAAATAGATAGATAGATGAAAATAAACATTAGTAGATAGTCAAGCATCCCCCCAAAAAAAAAAAAGATATTAAATGAAAAATCATAATTGAGGGTTGAGCAAAAGAAAAAAGAAAGGAAAGAGAGAAAGAAAAAAAGAACTCTATAACCTTTTCAAATTTGACATTTCAAAATTATTCTTTAAAGGTATTAACTTCACCGTGCCATATAAGGTTTCATTAAAATTCAAACTTTGATTACGATTCCTCCCCAAAAAAGAAAGAAAGAAAAAAAAAGTAAAATGATGATTCCCATAATTTTCTGGATAGTGGGCGTGAGGTCCGATAATCCAACTCAGTTAATTACTCAATTAAACCATTAACTTGGGTAAATTTGTTGATCAGTTGTGTTTATTGAGGACAATTATGTTGCATAATGGGAATTACTCACGGTAAAGAAGTTATATATGTTATTGCCAGAAGAATTAAAATTGCAGTGAAAGAATAAAAATAAAAAGGGTGTTGGTGATAAAAGAAATGATAAAAGGAAATATTGATGAGTATACTTCAGAAGTAATACAAAGAAATTATTGATGAAGCTATTGGAGATTTAATTCTAAAAGCTGTCGAAAATAATGTGAGAAAAATGGGAAAAACTATAAAATCGTAAAAATATGTAGAAGAAATTATAGTATGAATTTTTGATAAAGTTAAGTGTAGGAGTTATTAATAAAAAATATTTCAGAAAATTTGAAACCGGTTACGTAGATCTTTTGTATTGTGAAGATATTCATTCTCATTCAGACCTTTTCTGCACTTGCCACAATCATGTGTGTGTGTGTGTGTGTGTGTGTGTGTGTGTGTGTGTGGTGTGTGTGTGTGTGTGTGTGTGTGTGTGTGTGTGTGTGTGTGTGTGTGTGTGTGTGTGTGTGTGTGTGTGTGTAAGTGTATACACGCCTTTATATTCATTCACCATTATCAATGACTATCACCATCATAAAAGTTATCATTTTAAATAACATTCACATCTTTCATTCACACTTTTTATTCCATTTTCTCTTCCTTTCTTCCTTTCTCTCCTTCCCTCTCTTATTCACTCTGATCTGCGGATAGCGTGCAAAGGAAGAACGCCTTGTCACAAAAGAAAAGAAAAAAAAAGACATAATGCATAAACTTTTGTATTTATTCCTTTCTCGTGAATTCTAAGTCAGGGTTCCAGAGTGACAGAGTGACTCCGGGTAAAAAGTACATTTTGTTCATAAGGGCGAGTTTTGCTATTTTCTAATTCCGTTCGTTTATTATCGCTAACGTTATTATGTTTATTATTATTATTATCATCATTGTTATTATTATTTTTGTTATTATAATCATTAGTATCATTTTTTTTGTATCTATTGTTATTACTATTATCATCATCCCTGTCATCATCATTATTGTTTTTGTTATCATTATTACTATTATTATTATTATTATAACTACATTCTTATTATCATTAGTTTTTTCATTATCAGTACTATTATTATCATTATCATTATTATCATGTATTATCATCATAATCATTACTGTATTATATCATTATCATTATTATCATTATCATTATTATCATTATTGTTATTCATTCTGTTGTTTTATTTTTGCTGTTGTTATTATCATCTTCCTCGTCACCATCATCATTATTATTTTCATCTTCATCATCATTATTATTACTACTATTGTTTTCTTATCTATTGTCCTAGTCATTATCATCATCGTTATTATTGTTATTCCAATTGTTATCATAACAGATATCATCAACACTATCATTACATGTATTATTATCATCATGATTATCATTACCATCATTATAATTTCTATTCCTTATCATTGTTATTATCTTTACCATCATACTTATTGTTATCATCATGTTTAATCATCATTATTGTTACGTTTGTTGTCGAGCTATTATCATTATTATAACTATTATTATCATTATCATTATCATTATCATTATCATTGCTTTTATCATCATTATTATCATTGGTATTATTATCATCATTAGTATACCATTATCATTCCATTATTGTTATCATCATTATCATAATCAACATCTTTATCATCATCAATATCATTATTTTCATAATCATTATTTTATCATCAATATCATAATCATTATTATAATTGTTATTGTTATTATTATCATTATCATTACCATTATCTTTCTCATTATCATCATTTTATTAACATTATTATTATCATTATTATTATTATCATCATTATATTATTGTATCATCATCATTATCATTACTGACGTTTTTATCATGGTTATTATTATTATTATTATTATTATTATCTTATCATTATCATTTGCTGTTATTATCATTATGATATTAATATATTGTTATCATTATTTTTTTATCATCACCATATTACCATTATTATTATTATCATTATTATCATTTCTATTAGGATTTTATTTTCGTTATTTTTTTATCATCAATATTGTTATTAGTAGTATCGTCATTACCATTATCATCATTATCATTTTGATCATTATTTCTATCATTATCATCATCATCACTGTTATTTTGTTCCAAATAGTAGAAGTAGAAGTATGCTCAAGCTGGGAGGGACAGGGGTGGGGGGTGGGGGGGGTTTGCACAATTTATGTACTGAAGCTGATAAGCGGTTTATATGAAATATCTTTATAAAATTCCCTCTGTCCATTCTGAGTTCATTTTTTCGATTTATATTACGGTCGAAATCTATAAAAGAAAACGTCAGAAAGAGGTGAATCATCAAAGGAACAGCCATATAGCCAGGGAGGCGAATGCTCAAAGGAACAGCGAGTCCGTGAGGGCGGTAAACGCTCAGAGAAACAGCCAGTCCGTGCGAGCGATTTGCTGGCAGTGATTGATCGCAACAATCAGATCATCTAATTCATAATAGCGTTTATAATTGATGGTTTCCGGTACGCTGAGATGCGTTGAGAGTTGCAAGAGGACATCAGTGCCGTGACAAATGAAAGCCTCGCTACGTGAATGGAAGGTCTAAGTGGCTGTTCCCTCGAGCATTCTACCCCCTATAGTCGTTTTCGTCGTGGAATTGAATCCTTTAAGTAACGATTCACTGATCCGGTTAATATAAAACGGATTTTTATATCAATATATGATAATCAATATAATGATATATGATTAATATATGATAATATAATGATATATGATTAATATATGATAATATAATGATATATGATAAGTAACGATAGATATATAACGATTAATATAATAACATATAATGGTTAATACCCGGTTGATATAAAAAGGATTTTCTCGTTTATTCAAGATTCGACCCGCTATAGTCTTTCTCGTTATGGAATTGAATCCTTTAAGTAACGATTCACTGATCCGGTTAATATAAAGAGGACTTTTCTCGTTTATTCAATTATATACGCTCTTCCTTTGGTTATATTTATCCTTATTATCCCTTTCATCATTATGATTATCATCGGCATAATCACTTTCATCATCCTTATCATTATTAATCTTAGTATTGTTTTCATTATCTTTATTGCTGTTGCTACCGTTATCATTGTCATTAATGTCATTATTGTTTATACTTTCGTTATGTATTATCATTGTTATCATTATCAATATCATGATCATCATCACCATCATTACATTCATCATCATTATTAAGATTTTCCAAATTACCATTTTTTTCAACGTTGTTCTCGTTTCCATTATATTATTACCATCGTTAACATTTCTACCAATATTACCAACATATAATATTAACCAATGAATGAATAATCTCTTTATTGCAATTAAACCGACCTTGTGTTTTGTAAGTGTAATTTTCGTGATAAAAATCCGTGTCTGATTATTAATTATCCTGTAGAATTCATGTTTTGTTGTTTCAGTAATTCGCAATGGAAATATGTAACTATTAGATTTTTTATCGTCCTTAGAATCATATATTCATTTCTGTATATTTAGGAGAATATATGACATATACCCATTTTGAAACATATTTATTCATCATTTCATATTGCCTATATTTCTTCTTAAATAACTATATAACTTCGCAAAACATTTTTTTTTAAGAAAAAAAATATAGAATATATCTACTGAAGATAAAACTATATCCGTGTATTTATTTAGAAATAACAAAGCAAAGGTAAGTAAAACCACAGGATATATTTGAGAAGAAGCTCTGAACTGGCTATACTGATATCCTGTTGCCTCATTATAACAATCTTTGCAAACAAAACCATACGTATATTTACTGTTTTTCCTTCACCTACTTCATTATCGTTACTTACTATTTATTCTGATCTGCGAATCTGCAGAGAGAATGCTTTTGTGCACGAGATTAAGTTTATCCTCTTACAGAAGCTTAAATGCAAGGCTTGATGAAGTAATTATCCTCAAAAATTGTGCTGATTTGTCCTCATTTGCTCTTTTTTTGTTTGTTTGTTAGTTTGTATGTTGGTTTACACTGCGGAAACTGTTAGCTTCCAGCACCGTGCATTGTTCTGCTAATCTGTCGTCTATATTTTATTCAGAGAACGTTCCACTACATTACTTTTAATTGA
>NW_020871303.1:5000-10000 GCF_003789085.1 Penaeus vannamei | reverse complement strand
CGGGTCGCGCAACAAAGGCTTAAACGTTTTCTCTTTCCCGCTCGAGGTTGTCGTGCGCTGCAACCTCAGGTGTACGATAAATGGCGAAAAGTGATCGCCTCCGTGGGCGTTTTTTTGGAGATGATTTTTACTCTTTTTCGGCTTTTAGTGTTGTTTTTTTTTTTTTTTTTTTTTTTGTACACACATACACACACATGCACACGCACACACACACACACGCACACAACACACACACACACACACAATATATGTGTGTGTGTGTGTGTGTGTGTGCTTATATATCATATATATTATATATATATATATATTATATATATATATATATATATATATATATATATATATATATATATATATATACACACACATATATGTATATGTGGTGCGAAAGCAAACATCGCGAACACCCGCCGCTTCGCCCCAACGAGGAGTCCGAACCAAACACAAAAACAAGAAAAACGGAGACAAAATGAAAGCAAGATCCCGAGCGAATCTTTGTGGAAACCTCGGAACCGAAAATAACCAGAGGGAGACTAAATACACGAATTTAGAGCACCATAACTTGGCTTCCTTCCAACCAGGATGATCATCTTGAATGCAACGTCACTATTACGGAAATTCTCCCGAGCAGTCGTTGCAGTCAACATGTTTGCAACCGCCGCCATGTAGAGAGAGGTTTATTAAGAAGAAAAAAAATGGTATGGCAGGAATGAGGACACATGAGACTGAATGCTGAGTTAGTGTGATGCAGAGAAAATAAGGCTATACCAAAGATCTTTTCGGGCGCAGGAGGATGCTATTATATATATATATATATATATATATATATATATATATATATATATATATATATATATATATATATAATAATATATTATATATATTACATATATATACTATATATATATATATAGTATAATATATATTTATATATATATAATAGTAATATTGATATATATATGTATATATATATATATATAGTATATAATATATATATATATATATATATATATATATATATATATAGATAATATATATATATATATTAGTATATAATATATACATAATATTATACTATATAATTATATGGAAAATAATATCATATATATTAATTACTATATATAGTAGATATATATAATGTTATGTATATATAAATAGCTATATAGTAATGTATAATACATACTAGTATATAGATATAGTATACAGACATATATATATATATATAATATATACACAGCCAACAGTATATATATAGATAGTATATCACATATAGGTATATATAGAATATATTCTATTTCAAATATATAGATAGATAGATAGATAGATAGATAGATTAGATATGTGAAAACATATAGGATATACAGTATATTATGGCCATATGCAAATATATATAGCTCGTACATATTATTATGATGTATACATATATACTTTTCTTGTCTCTGTGTTTAATAAACAGGGATTCCATAATTATGTTAAATCATTTATCAACCTTCATAATCTATAATATCCAGGTAAATCACGAGTTTTGACACCAGCACTTACACGGGCCCAACTTGAGACTAGAAGACGGATCCTTTCGTCTAACGAAAATCACAGTTTAGGAATACCTGCGCCTGTGTATGACCTTCTGATTGAATTCGTGGATAATAATCTAAGACAAACAAACCAATTCTTAGATAATCATTACAATTTATTCTATTTGTTATAACCACAAATTCTGATATATGATATGCCTCTAAAAATATGAAAAAACGTTGATAAACCCTTTCAGTCGGCTGGGGCCATCTACATTCTTTACAATTAGGAACCAATAATCTCTTTTAAATGTCAAAGTAAGTTAGGTGATATCGACATGGGTCCCCCCCCTTCGGAGAAATATTGATATAGTGAAAATTTGGCGTGCCTATTAAAAAGAATAAAAATAAGATAATTGTATATAATTATTATTATTATTATTATCATTATCTTTATTTATTATTATTATTTGATAAATATAACAGCAGTCGTAGTTAGTAGATTATAGATTGATAATGATGATAATGATGAATAATAAACAGTAGGACAGTAGTGGTAGTAGAAAAATAGTTTAGTAGGAGAAGTAGTAGTAAGGATCAATAATAAATAATGCATAAGATAATAGTTAAAACGTAATTTTATAATAATAAAAAATAATAATAATGATTAGATAATGTAATGATAATAAAAAACATACAAGACTGCTTAACTGACGGAAAAAGAAACAACACATATGAAGACCAAACTAGAAACATCAATCAAAATACAATTTCATTTACATAACTAAACCAATAAGGTAAACACCAACTGATCCATGACCTTTAATCTGCAAGGAGGACAACAACTATCACACCTCTGAAAGTGACGCCAGCTCATGTCAGAGAGCAACTTATTCCCAATAGTGCACTTAATTCGAAAAATTGTGGTTTACTAATCTGAACTCACCTTTCAGCCAGAACAAAGGCTAGCGGTGGGATGCTGGAAGAGATCGGAGAGACTAGATGGGTATGGAGACTTGCGCCTACGTCACCATTTTCGATCAACATTCATTAGTCACAAATATCGGATTCAAACCGTCTAAATGCGACGAATGCCTTTCTTGCTCTGAGATATATCTCTGAAAGAGCGGTGTTATCTCTCTCTCGAATTTTGATACAAGGCGAATCTCTTGAATAATGTAATGAAGATAAAGAATTAGATAAAATGATGAATGAATAATAATAAGGATACCCAAGAGAGAGAGAGGAAAAGCTAGATGGAGATGAGAAAAGAAGGCGAAGGGAGAGACGGAGAGCAGACCACGAGAGAGAGAGAGAGAGAGAGAGGAAGCGAGAAGGAGGAAGAGAGAGAGAGAGATGAGAGAGAGGAGACGAGGATAGACGAGTTAAGAGTGAGAGAGGAGAGGATAGAGTGAGAGACGGAGAGAGAACAATAAATAGACCAAGCCCACCATTTGGACTGACCAGATAAATAGATAGAAGATATAGATAATTAAAGAGAGAAGAAAAAGAGAGATGAGAGAGAGAGCGAGTGAGAGAGAATTGAGGAAGAGAGGAGAGCGAGAGAGAGATGAAGAAGAGAGAGAGATGGCGGAGGAGAGGTAATATATAGATAGAGAGAGACAAACAGAGATACAAATACAGAGAGACCGAGAAAAAAAAGTTGAAAACCGTGAGGACGGAGAGAGCAGGAGTCTACAGAATTACGTAATACTACAGCAGTATTCTTTATCTCTTTTTTTTAAATGTTTTTTTTTCCCAAATTAATTTTTTTTCAAACCAGGAGACGCTGGCCAATGCTCCACCAAGCTCTTTGAGAACGGTGCACTAAGGGCTTTTTCCCGTATAATGTATTCGGTTCTGGTGCGGCGAATGTTGCACGCAAGGTTCGTGTAATGTTCGTGAAGTAATTTCTCTTTAACATTCGGCAATGGGGAGCTTCTGTAAGGTAGGGTGGGGGTGAGCGCTGGGGGGTGGAAAGGGGTATGTTATTGATCTGTTATGTATTTGAGTTACCCTGCTTTATTTCTTTCTTTCTTTAATTCTTTCTTTTTCTTTTAATTTTAATAGTAGTAAAGGAGAAGAGGGTGACAATAATAGTACAATAGAGTAAGTTGACCTGAAAACTTCATTGTTGAGGCGTTCGCATTTTGCGCACACATCTCCTATTCTCTCTCTTTTTACTTTCTTTCTCTCCCTAATATCTCCACTCTACACACACTACATACAATCCTTCTCTCTCATCCTCTCTCATCTCTCATCTTCTTACTATCCTGAGTGAAGTTGCTGCTCTCTACCCTCCTACGTGCTCTCACATCACTCTACTATCATTCTCCCTCTGTGCTCGTCTCACTCGATCTCCTCACAACTAATGACTACACTTTCCTACCTCTCTCTTCTCTTCGCATTCTTCCACCTCTATCCCGTGCTCTTCCTCGTGCATCGTGCGTTGCCGCTTCTCTTAATCCATTCCTTCTCATCGCTCTCCACACCTCTCTCTCTCTCTCTACTCTACTCTTCTACTCATACATCTCTACTCTCTCTCTCATCTCATCTACACAATAACATACCTCATACATCATACTACATAACTACAATACATTACATACATCACACTCATAAATCAATACATACAATCACATCACTAAAAAAAACAAACTCATACATCTACTTGCTCTCATACACACACTCTTCATACAATACACACACTACAATCAACACATGTCCCCTATAATCTCTCACATACAATCACATCACAAGATAATACTCAATCAATCATCTCATCAATAAAACATCTAACAATCATCATACAATACTACTAGACATACTCATCAATCTAAACTCCATCATCTCTCCTCGATTACATCTATAACAATAACTCTACTACATACTACAATCAATATATCTCTCTAACTCTACATACTCATCACTCATGCTCTCACAGTATTCGCTCTTCTTCTTCTTCAACCCTGCACACACACACTATTTCATCCGTCTCTTCAATGAATCTGAACCCAACACACAAGCCCAAAGACTCTATAAGCACGAGCCACAACACTGCACACCCTACAACCGCTTCAACAAGCAATAGTTATAATAAAGCAGAAATGTATTCGGATACTTATATTATAGTAGTAAAGAAAGGCAATCATCCTCACTTGTAGAACTGTTGGGAGCAGCGATAACAGCGAACTGATGAGCCATGTTAAATCTGAACAATGACTGAACCCGAAAGGAAAAATATATTATGATTCTGTCTGGATCATAAGGTAATCCACAAGACATGCTCACCCCTTATGTTTGAATCCTTTCTTATATTATGAAGCCTACTCCCTGATTTGTGAATGCCCGAATCCTTAGAAGTAATAAGACATAACTCTTTCCTCGTTTCTTCTTTCTCGAAAGCCCAAGGGAAGGAATAAGACACCATTTCTGAATTCCTGTCTTCCGACCCCGTACTGTATGATATAAAAAATAAATGAAGTC
>NW_020871303.1:0-2500 GCF_003789085.1 Penaeus vannamei | reverse complement strand
CTCTCTCTCTTTCTTTCTCTCTCTCTCTCTCTCTCTCTCTCTCTCTCTCTTCTCTCTCTCTCTCTCTCTCTCTCTCTCTCTCTCTCTCTCTCTCTCTCTCTCTCTCTCTCTCTTCTCTCTTTCTCACTCTCTCTCTCTCTCTCCCTCAATCACTCTCTCTCTCTATCTATCTATCTATCTATCTAACCCCTGTGTGCGGGGGATGACCGAGGTTACCATCCGCTCTCTCTCTACTCTCTCTCTCTCTCTCTTTCTCTCTATCTCTCTCCCTCAATCACTCTCTATCACTGACAATGCACGGGACGTAAAAAGATGTATACTAGACAGGTTGCCGGATTTAGTCATGTATGTGGGTGTCGACCCCATGCGGTATCGTCATTGTCCAATATGTATATGAGTTTGTGTATGTGTGTTTATGTACATTTGTGTGTGTGTGTGTGTGTGTGTGTGTTACTTTATTTGTGACTGTTTATATTTGTGTAAGTGTGTGTGTGTGAGATTGTGCGTATGTGTGTATAGATCAGAAAATAAATACGAGTTCTCGAAGATAAGATAACCAAGAAGCCACTGTGTGCCCCCCCTCACCCCCGTTAGTCTCTCTCTCTCCCTGTCTCCCTGCCCCCCTCTCCCCTCGTCCCCTGTCCCTTCTCCCCATGTCCCCTCAAGCAAACCCCTACCCCCCACCCCACACCCTGCCACCCTTCTCTCTCCCTCTCCCTGTCCCCCTGCCCCCTTCTCCCCTCGTCCCCCCGCCTCCCTCTCCACCTGTTCCCTCAAGCAAACCCCACCCCACCCCCGCCACCCTTCCTCCCAAACCTCTCACCTCTCCTCTCACCCCACCCAACCTCCCCCCTCCCCCCCACCCTCCCCAAAGAACTCTTTCATCACAGGCTATCGAAAGCGTCCTCCTTTTGCGCCTTTTTAAAGAAATTTCTGTTTTTTTGTTTTTTGTTTTTTTTTAAGAGTTGCCGCTTCCAGAAGTTCTCTCGGGGCGAGAAGCACCCGATCTCACGCCTCGGAAACCTTCGCCCGGACACACAGGCGGAGCAGCGGAGGGAACGGGGCTTCACGGGTCGCTTTTGAGCCTAATGTTTGTTTTATGTTAATGTCGCTCGAGAGTGTTTGCGTTGCCGGGGGGAGGGGAGGAGTATTGAGTGGGGGGGGGGAAGAGGTAAGGGAGCAGAAGGTAGGGGGAGGAGAGCAGAGGGTAGAACCAGGGGGAGGGGAAGCAGGGGCAGGGGCAATAGAAGGGGAACAAGGGTATTGGGGGGGAGCAGAAGGTAAAGCGACAGGGAGAGCAAGGGTAGGGCCAGGGAGGAGAGCAGAGGGGGGAGGGAGCACAGGGTAGGGCAGGGGAGGAGAGGGTAGGGGCAGGGACGGGGTAGGGGAGAGGGCGGGGGGGGGATGTCAGCCCGGAAGTCAAGGATCCTGTTGCGCATAAATTCAGTACAGTCGTTCTAGTTATTTTCATCTTCATTAGCATGTTTCTTATTCTTCTTATTTCTTCTTTTTCTTTGTCGTCTGTTCATTTTCTTTTCTTTTCTTTTTATTCGCTTTTCTTACTTTTTCTCTCCTTTTTTCCTTCTCCTTGTCTTTTCTCTCTCTTTTTTCTGTTTCTTCTTATTTTTCTTCTTATCCACACACGTTTTTTTTTTTTTTTTTATTCTTCCTTTGTTTCAATCTTTATTTTCTTCTTCTTCTTCTTCTTCTTCTCTTCTTCTTCTTCTTCTTTCTTCTCTCTTCTCTTCTTCTTCTTCTTCTTCTTCTTCTTCTACTTCTTCTCTTCCTTTACTTCCTCTTGCTCCTTTTTCCTTACCATTTTCTTTGACGATTCTTCTTCTGGCCTTCATTTTCATCATCATTATCATTTTTACTCCTCCTTTCTTTCTTTTTCCTTATTTTCCTTCCTTTCTTCCCCCTTTCTCTTTTTCTCTTCTTCGCCTTCCTGTTTTTTATTTATTTTTTTTTTTCTTCATTCTTCTCTCCGTTATTTTTTTCTCTTTTTCCTTTACCCTTCTTCTTCTTCTTCTTCTTCTTCACCTCATTCTCATTCCCCCCTTTTTTCTCTTCTACTTTTTCTTTCTTTATTTTTTTCCTTTTGCTTCATCATCGCCTTTTTCTCTTTATATTTTCTTCAACTTCTTCTGTTTTTGCTATTATTGTTTCTTTTTATTTAGATTTTTTTCCTTCTTAACTTATTCTTTTTGCTAATACTATTATTATTATTATTATTATTATTATTATTATAATGATTATCATTATGATTAGTACCATTGTCTTTATTATTATTATCAATAGTATGTTTATCATTAGCATTATCATCGTTAACCTTATCATTTACAATTATCACTTTTCTATCATTATTTTATTCGTCATCATCCTTATCATTATTATTATCCATTGTTCATCATTAACATCAATATCATTTTTTTTATCCATTAACACCTGATTATCCATTTTTTATTCCAATATTCATCATAAATAATAATTATCATTATTA
>NW_020871302.1:187331-189831 GCF_003789085.1 Penaeus vannamei | reverse complement strand
CTTTGTGAAGTCAGAGAGAGAAGGTTTTTATAGTATTCAAATCTTCACTTTTAATGCTCGTTTGTGTTCGCGTAAAGATATGGGATTTAATACTCTGCATTTCAGATAACTATCTTTTTTTATTATCATTATTATTCTCTATTCACGGGACGAAAGAAATCGTATTTTATTACATGTCTTTCTGGGGGGGGGGAGATGGGGGCAGTTAGTCAAGAACGTTATCAAGGCCTTTCAGAATTCGGTTCAAATAAAAACGGAAAAAGATAAAGAAATGTAATAGATGTAATAGCAAGTTACCTCATCTATAATTATTATCATTTCGTGTTGTAACTTTTCTTAAAGGGTGTAACTTAGAAGCGAAATGTCACAGCAGAGAATACCCATCGTAATAAATGAATTCAACAGATATCATTATATCAGATCATTATCATTATTTACTCCTTAATAACAAAACAACTTAAGGTTAATCTCAACACTTTATATTCCACATAAACCAGACCAGCATGCCATATAAGGATTTTCTTTATCATGTACTTATCACTTAATATCATCAAAGTTGTTCCGAATCCACAACACAAAAAGAAGGAAGAAAAAGATGTTAAAAAGGTAAAATTAACGCTCTGTATTTGTTCGTGTACGCTGCCATAGGTGGTGCATAGTGAAGGCTACTTGCACTTACAAATAATTTTTCTCCTCTTTTCTCTCTCTCAGTCTTTCTTTCTTCCTTTTCTCTTTCTCTTTCTCTTCTTCATTCTCTCCTCCCCCTCCCTTTCTTTCTTTTTTTCTCTTTCTCTTTCAATTCCTCTTCTTCATTTCTATTCTCTCCCCATCTCTCTCTCTCTCCCCTGCCTTTCTTTCTTTTTCTTTTACTCTCTCTTCCCCTTCTTCATTATCGTTCTCTCCCTGTCCTCTATCCCCCCCCTCCCTCACTCCCTCTCCCACTCCGTCTCCCTCTCTCTCTCTCCCACTCCTCTCCCCTTCTTTCTCCTCTCCCCTCCCTCTCTCCCTCTCCACTCCTCTCTCTCCCCCACTCCTATACCCACTCACTCTCCCACTTCCTCTCTCTCTCATTCCCTCTCTCTCTCTCCCTCTCTCCTCTCCTCTCTCTCTCTCTCCTCCCTCTCTCTCTCTCTCTCTTCTCTCTCTCCCTCTCTCTCTCCCCCTCTTTCTTGCAAGAGTCCCGATCACGCAATCTCCCTGACACTGCAACGGATCCCTAATTGCACGAACGACCTTAAAGACAATTATCGGACTGCAGTGATTTTCCTCCCCTCGATATAATGACCTTGGTTGACCTTTTTTCCGGACTTCGGATTGCTGTGGCGTTCGTTATTAAAAAGAAAAGAAAGAAGAAAAAAAAAGGGAATGGAAGATAAAACAGTGATAAGGGACCTTCCCGTCCATTTCCCTTCCCTCCTATCATCTCCCCCTCCTTCGCCTTCTTTCCTCCCTCCATCTTCTTCTCTCCCAACCCCACCCCCACCCCTTCTTACCTCCCTCCTCGTCCTTCCATTAACCAAACCCCCCCCAACCTTTTCTCCCCTACCTTCCCCTCCCTCTTCCTGCCCCTCCACCTTCTTCCCTCCCGCCACCTTCACCTCCACCTCCACTCCCCTCCTCACCCCTCACCCCATCCATCCCCCACCCCTCGCTCCATCTCCAATTCCCCTCCCTCACCCCTCACCCCATCCACCTCCCCTCCCCTCCACCTCCCCCCTCCCCCACCGCCACCTCCCTCCCCTCCTCTCCACTCCCCTCCCTCACCCCTCACTCCCCTCCCCCCCCCCCCCCCCCCCCTCACCTCCACTCCCCCTCCCCACCCCCACCCCATCCCCTCCTCCCCCCCTCCTCCACTCCCCTCCCCCACCCCTTTCCCCCCCCGCCTCCTCCTCCACCATCCACTCCACTTCCCCTCCCTCACCCCTCACTCCCCTCCCCCTCCCCCCTCCCGACCCACCTCCCCCCCTGCCCCCACCTGATAAGCGCGCGGGTCACCCGGGGTCGCGGCGAGCAAACACAGGGTAATTCTCCCTGCCCTAACAAGGGCCGTGTGGGTGGCTTACCCGCCCGCCTCTTCCTCCGCCCACCCAGCAAGAAGCACGCCCATCCCACCACTTACCCACCCATTACTCGCCGTCTCTTAAACCCACCGGCTCTCTCACGCCCGTGAATGCCCCGTCACGAGACACCCACGCCCAAAGCAGCCCACTTGAATATCTATAGTCGTACTACGCCCCACGCCACAACAGCCCACTATGGCCACTAACACGCCCGCAATGTGAGTTAATGACATACCCACATGGGCCCACACGACCACCCACTCATATACACCCACATTCTTATGATCAGTAAAAGAGAGAGAGAGAGAGAAAGAGAGAGAGAGGAGAGAGAGAGAGAGAGAGAAGAGAGAGAGAGAAGAGAGAGAGAGAGAGAGAGAGAGAGAGAGAGAGAGAGAGAGAGAGTACTTACCAAAAAATGACAAAAAATTGTAGCCTCATTC